>CAIGRN010084519.1:0-11018 GCA_903798345.1 Fraxinus anomala | reverse complement strand
TTTTTTTTTTTTTTTTGGCATTGAAAACAAATTTCATAACCAATTGTAAATTTTTTTTCACTTTAATGGACAATTTTTATGTAAAACAAAGTCAAACGAATACTAAACGTTGATAAAAAATAATTTTCTTAGAATTTTTTTTTTTTTGGTTTTTTACTTTTTGGCAATGGAAACAAATTTTATAACCAATTGTGAAAAAAATTATCATTTTAATGGACAATTTGCATATAAAACAAAGCCAAACAAACATAAAAATATTCAAAATTTTAAAAAAATTTTGGGTGCAAAATTATACCAATTAAACACACTTCATTAATAATTCCCTGAAAAACAAGTTCTAGAAAATTACTTTATCTGAAATTCATTTTCTTTCCATCCATTTTTCACACTTGCAATCAAACGACACCTTATAGTTTAATCAACAAAAGACCGTTATGGAATGGCAAATACTTCTGGCTGACGTGGAAATGTGGCTGGTTGACCAAGCCATTTTTCACACTCAAAGTGAGTAATGCTATGAGTACAGATATTTTATCACCGAAGTCATACAGAATTTCAAAAAATCTGACGTGGCATTGCATGCATACATTATTTTCTGATAGTCACCAAATCGCCTCCTTTTACCCACCCACCCAGCACAACCCCCCTTTCCCCCTTATTCCTTATTTATTGTCTCAAATTTTGAAGTTATTACGTGAATGTTAAACGAAGTCGAAATATTGCATAATTAACACCATTTCGAAGTACTCACGATCTAGTTTATCGCATCTTTAACCGCGTGCAAAACGGCCAACCGTAACAAAAGTTAACACTCGTCGAAATAGGTCATTCCAAAATATATAAATATTTTTTTCTTATTTTTATCTCAATTTTTGGTGTTATTACGAGATGTCAAACAAAATCGGAATCTCGTATTTTTAACATCATTTCGAAGTACTCATGACCTAATTTATAGCATCCTTAACCGAGTGCGAAATGGCCAACCGTAGCAAAAATTAACACTCGTCGAACTAGACCGTTTCAAAATATATAAATATATTTTTTAATTTTTATCTCAATTTATCTAAAAAATATTGCATTTTTGTATTCCTAATTCCACGAGTGGTAACTTTTGTTACGGTTTGCCGTTTCGCACTAGGTCAAGGATGCTATAAATTAGACTGAGTACTTTGGAATGATGTCAAAAATACGAGATTTCGATTTCGTTTGACATTCCGTAATAATCTCGAAAATCGAGATAAAAATAAGAAAAAAATATTTATATATTTTGGAATGGACTATTTCGACGAGTGTTAACTTTTTCTATGGTTGGCCGTTTTGTACGCGATTAAAGATGCAATAAACTAACATGTGAGTACTTCGA
Organism: Fraxinus anomala; assembly: GCA_903798345.1. Classification (NCBI taxonomy): domain Eukaryota; kingdom Viridiplantae; phylum Streptophyta; class Magnoliopsida; order Lamiales; family Oleaceae; genus Fraxinus; species Fraxinus anomala. Next base: position 9,655 of record CAIGRN010084519.1, on the reverse strand, counting down.
AATGATGTTAAAGATGCAATATTCCCACTTCGTTTAACGTTCCCATAACAATTTCAAAATTTGAGATAATAAGCCCCTGTTTGACACCCATTTTGGGTTTTAAAAAATTTTTGGAATAGTGATTGATGGAAGATTGTGTGGTTAAAAAGTAAGGAGAATTTTTGGATTTATGTATAATATTATTTTATTAATAGAATATGTGGTTGAAATGAAGAATGAGAAGTAGAATGAGAAATGAAATGAGTTTCAAACATGGGCTAAATAAGGAAAAAGGAGGGAAGGGGGTGGCTTGGGTTGTGGTTGAGTGGGTGGGTAAGAGTGGGTAAAAGGAGGGGGTATGGTGACTGTCAGAAAATAATGTATGCATGTAGTGCCAAATCAGATTTTTTGAAATTCTGTACGACTCTGATGTCTGTACTCAGTAGCATTACTCTACTAAAGTAGCCCTCGGGTAATTACTCCTTGCACGAGTTTCTGCCAAACCTCTGGCGGAAACCAAAGGCTCTGTCACCGGCGTTATGCTTTTCCTCTGCCACTCGCGGCCGTCATCTTCACAGGCCACCGTGTCGTCCATCTTCCCTAAACTTTCAATCCCAATCCACAGTAAACTCTCTATCCGTTTCTCTTCCTTCACCAAACCCACCAGCCCCACACCCCAGGTCACCCCAAAAGCTGCTAAAGGTGTTCGCTACCTATCTTCAGTTATTCTGCAACATAAACACACACACACACACACACACAAAAAAAGATGATTGAAACTTTAGAACCATAGATCTCACAACTTATATTTTTTGCCGAACACACTCACACACGGACAGACACATTAGAATGTGAATTTTGAAAATTATATCATTTTCTTTTGTAGAAAACAAAATGGTAAACGGAGATGAGAGGTTGGGGAATGGATCAGTTAGATCTGCTGAATCAGTTGTGAATTCCAGCACAATTGCAGCCATTACGACTTCGCTGTCTGGACCACCTGCTGCAGTGGGCATAGTCCGTTTATCAGGCCCCTCTGCAGTGTCTATTCTCGGGCGTGTGTTTCGACCAGCTTCTAAAAAGAAGAGAAGGCATGACTGGAGGCCAACTAGCCATGTTTTGGAGTATGGCGTGATAGCGGATTCTCATGAGAATGTTGTGGATGAGGTACTATAGATATGAATTTGGGTTTTGTGTGATTTTTTCTTCCACTATTAAATGAACTTTGTGCATAGCAAAAATGAACAAGGAAGGATATTGTGTACCCATTTGAAGGTTTTCAAGTATCTGCTAAAATTTTATTGTTTGGAATTATCTACTTTTGATGTATTTTCGTCTTAGAGAAAAAAAAAAATTGTACACACTATATTTCATGCTTTACATTTTTAACAAGGAGAAAGGGATAGAGCAAAATGTGCACAATCCATGAAGTGTCAAATGATGGTCTTGCTTGGAGAATGCAATTTTATAAGTGTTGAATCTAATATGGCGTTCTTGATTGTTTCTAGATGCTGGTGGTTCCCATGTGGGCCCAAATTCATACACTCACGAAGATGTGGTTGAGATTCAGTGTCATGGTAATGAAGTATGCCTACGCCGCGTTTTGAGGGCTTGTCTAGATGCTGAGGCGAGGATTGTAGAACCAGGTCATTTTTCTCTTTTATTGTTCTTCAAGTAATATATGAAAGGGACATTATCTTAATTAGCTTCCTAGTTGAAAGGAAAATCAATTTGGAGAGCATTGTATGTGTCAGCTAACATCCTCTTCAAACCTCCGAGTGGTTGCATCTAGTATAATTTCTTTTTAAGGTCCCCCAAGCCCTAACCATATAAGAACTTTTATTCTTGGATTCAGAAATGAAGCTTCACAACTTTTGTAACCTATTTAAATCGTAATTTCATGCAACAGACAATCTAGATAACATGAACTTCAAACTCTTTTCTAAATATGCCATCTATTAGGGGCTATATGGGTAATTGGATTTGGATTGGAATATGCGATTTTGTAAGTTTGGATTCTGCAGAATGAAAATTTACTAAATTTAAAATGTGGTTTAACATATCCACTTTCAAGCACCCCCATATTATCGTGTAGATGTAATGTTATATGGAATATAATGTATGAAGGATATATTTTTTTTTTCGATCTATCAGGTGAGTTCACACGCCATGCTGTTTTTTCAAAGTGGGAATATTGGCGTGGTCGTCAGAAGCTTTGGTACTCCTTTTTTTTTTAGACTTTTTCAACCTTGTAAAAGCCTTCTTCGTCTGAACCAGCTGCTCGAACTGTCTCAGATGATGAAGAAAAAATTTCAAATTTAATGTAAATAAAATGCGATAACCTTATCTACACCTTCAACGACTAGTAAAATACATAGAGAAACGATGGATAAAAAATGAGTGATATTCAAATAAGATGCTATTTCTATGAAGTAAAATTAATTAAATGAATTACACACTAACAAGGTTTACAGTCCATTTGCAAGTAGGGATCCTATTTAGGCCTACAAGCTCTATTACTGCAGCCTCTAAATCTGGAATCCCTTGACCACTCACGATGCAGGTAAAAACATGCTTGTCGAAAGAGCTGGAAAGTGTATTGACCCAATCACAAGAAGAAGATGGAGCACGGTCTATCATGTTGATCACAAGAACTACTGGAATCAATGAAGATCCAATATGAATTAACAAGAAATTATTAAAGCGTGTTTTAGCTTCTTCGATTTTTATCTTCACAATGAAACCAAACAAAACACATAAATTGATCTAGTAAAACTGAGACTCAAAGATTTAACATGCATCTGAGAAAAGAAAAAGGAAAACTGAGGATAAATCATTATTATGGAGATTATAAAGTATGAAGTAATGCAACTAAGTTCTCACTTAATAAGAACCAATAGCGAATGAGGAACAAACAATGAATGAAATGACTTAAAGAACCTTATTTCTTTGAATCCTCTCAAGAAGTTTCTCATCCTCCAAAGTCCAACCCTCTGTAGCACTTACAGTCATGACAATAATATCAGCACTTGTAGCAACTGCTCCAGACCTTTCTACAATTGCAAAAAAAAGAAAAAAAAAATGTCGGAAACAATTTGAGAAAAAGATCGTATTGTTTTCAAATGCACCGAATGAAATACATATCAACATAAACTTTGAATGACATCTGAAAATCTATATGTTATCAGAATTGTCCCGATATTATTATCAGGAATAGTAAGCAGTTATGCCCTGTTTGATTGAGATGGTTTTCCATGGAAAAAGGAAAAGAAATTTCATTTCCACCCAAATTCCATATTTGATTGGCCAAATGTTCTCGACAATTTAATATCTGTGACTATTGCCCTCTCACTCCGTAAAATGCATTTTAAGAGACCAAAATTAAACGTATTAGGCAAAAAATAGGGAAAAGGTCCAGAATTTGGGTGGAAATGGAATTTCTTTTCCAAGAACATTCAATTGCCAAGAACATTTGACCCAAACATGGAATTTGGGTGGAAATGGAATTTCTTTTCCTTTTTCCATGGATAACCACCTCAATCAAACAGGGCCTAACTGCTTACCATTCCTGATAATAATATCGAAACAATTCTGATAACATATAGACTTTCAGATGTCATCCAAAGTTTATGTTGATATGTATTTCGTTAGGTGCATTTGAAAACGATACGATCTTTTTCTCAAATTTTTTTATGACCATTTTTTTTTTGTGCAATTGTGGAAAGGTCTGAAACAGTTGCTATAAGTGCTAATGTTATTGTCATGACTGTAAGTGCTACAGAGGGTTGGACTTTGGAGGATGAAAAACTTCTTGAGAGGATTCAAAGAAATAAGGTTCTTTAAGTCATTCTATTCATTGCTTGTTCCCCATTCGCAATTGGTTCTTATTAAGTGAGAACTTAGTTGTCTTGCTTTATACTTTATAGTCTCCATAATAATGATTTATCCTCAGTTTTCCTTTTTCTTTTTTCAGATGCATGTTAAATCTTTGAGTCTCAGTTTTACTAGATCAATTTAAGAGTTTTGTTTAGTTTAATTGTGAGGATAAAAATCGAAGAAGCTAAAACACGCTTTGATGATTTCCCGTTAAATTCAGATTGGATCTTCATTGACTCCAGTAGTTCTTCTGATCAACATGATAGACTGTGCTCCATCTTTTTCTTGTGATTGGGTCAATATACTTTCCAACTCTTTCGACAAGCATGTTTTTACCTGCATTGTGAGTGGTCAAGGGATTCTAGATTTAGAGGCTGCAATAATAGAGCTTGTAGGCCTAAATAAGATCCCTACTGGGGGTTGCAAATGGACTGTAAACCTGATTAGTGTGTAATTCATTAAATTAATTTTACTTCATAGAAATAGCATCTTATTTGAACATCACTCATTTTTTATCCCTCGTTTCCCTATATATTTTATTAATCGTTGAAGGTGTAGATAAGGTTATCGCGTTTCATTTACATTAAATATTTTCTTCATCATCTGAGATAGTTTGAGCAGCTAGTTCGGACGAAGGAGGCTTTTATAAGGTTGAAGGTCTCAATTAAGAAAGATATACCCCTTGATTTTTGGACAATTGACCTAAGAGAAGCTGCTTTAGCACTTGGGCAAATAAGTGGAGAAGATATTTCTGAAGAGGTATTGTCCAACATATTCGGTAAATTCTGCATTGGAAAATAGTTTCCTAATTGTGCAAGTAAACTAGACTTAGTTTTTAACATCCTTTTCCTTTTTATTGATGATCATATATTTTTGAGTATTCATTACATTAATGAGTTAGTGATAAAAAATGAGAATCTTTAATGCTTGCTTGTTTATTAGAGTGAAGCTATTTTACTAAAACAACTTAGATCTTCCAGTTGATCTAGCAATGAACTGCTGGGAGTGGTGAAAAGCATCAAGCTAGCCGTCTCCCACTTTATTAGGAACAAAAGGAGTATATTTGGCTGTGTAAAAGTAGAAGTTACTTTTAAGTAACTTTTTTATTCCAAACATGCTTGATTATGTTGCTATTTTTAAGTGGAAAACTTAATTTTAAAGCAACTGTTATGTTTTTGGCAAAATAAGTAATTATATATTCCGACTTTGACCAATTTTTTAAGCTTAGCCAAACATGCAATTAGATTGTTTGGTCTCTGACCCCCTTCCCCTCCCTCTGATTCCTTATGAATATGAAGAATAGTATCTGAATATAACAAATTTAATTACATTTCTGTTTGCAGTTGCAAATGAATGACTATTGCTACTCTCTTTTCTCTGAATCTGCTTAGGCCATTGGTTACGTAGTAAAGAATCAAGAACAGATATCAATAAGTAATTAAGAAAAAATGGTAGAGGTGTAATTTTCCAAGCATATTAATGTGATGCTCTCATTCTAGAAGCCCAACTCCCCTCCTTTTGAGATCTTTTCAATTTTGAAAGCTGAATTTGCCGTTTATTTCTTGATGCTTCTCTGCTTCTTTCCTTGCTGCATTTAAAATCTTGATCCAGCAAATCTTCATGAGCCTGCCCTAACTCGACAAAAACCCAGGTTGATTCTTCAACCATCGAAGGATCACAGACATCGGGATGATAAGAGGGTCGATGGCCACCACTTTTGCAAAGTAGTTTGTTTTGCATAGGTAAGATCTTAAGAGTACGGAAATAGAATATATACAGTGCCACTCTTTACTGTAAAGCTCTGAATTACGTTCATTTCACTGAGAGATTCGGAAGAATATTGGGTTATTCGAAAAACAAATGTGTAACTGCATGCTGCTCCTCTTGATCTATGCGTAGGCCACCTGGTTAAGTGCTAACAAATTTGAATGTGGTTCCTTTTCATGTATAGGTAAGAACAAGGGCGGACCCACATAACAATTCTAGTTTTTTGGTTTTAGACACTAGAACATAGCGAAGGAAGAGGACAGCAAAAGCTTCAAATGCTCTTACGGTTTAGATACTTCTTTTCTCTCTTCCATCTCTTTTCATTTCCTGGAGTGAAAACTTTCTCCCTCTAGTTTTTCAATTTGAGCAACAATGATAGCTTGAATATGGCAGGATCTTGGTGCTGGTAAAAACATTTTCCCCGAAGTTCGGTTGGGCTTCCACATTGCTACACAAGTCTCAATCGTGTTTAAATGGACGAAATTTCTTCTAATTAATTCAATGCTTATTAAAGTTTGATTCTAATACTCAAAATAGACCAAAACATGAAATCAATTGATGAAAAAGGGCTGAGTTTTTTCCCCCCATTTATATTTAGCATCATTAAGGTTTGTGTGACAATGGAATTAAACGTGTACAATTTATAACTAAAAAAGTGATTAATTTGAAACCATTAAGAAACTTTAGTAATTAATTTGGAACAAAATAAACTTTAATGACTAACTTTGACGAATAGGGCCTAACGAGGAATAAGAAAGGATACATTTACCGATAGAAAATGGAACTATCAACGACAAGTTTGATTATAGATAAAAATCGAAAAGTGAGTTCAAAATCCTAAGAATGTGATTAGATAGGAAAACAATGTTGATTCATCATTACAATTGTTTTCGTGTTATTTATGATAGTGAAAATACTTCATGTACACATCGTAAAAATTTTCATAATAAAAAATTCATATTGCAACTATTGAAGTTATTTGTTAATTCAATTTTTCCATCTGTACATAAATGTTTCCACAGAAAACCCATCAGAATACTCACAATGAGTGGGTCTCACCGTGTATTTTAAAAAACAATTCTGCTGGGCTGCCAGGGAGGGTTTGACTCCCTCTTTGATAGATCCCTCACAATAGGGGGGGTAGGGGGGAATTTTTTGTCTTTTTTAATTCATATGGGTCTCCCGTGGGTCCCATTAATTGTGAGGAGATGTCAATCGACATGTTAAATTCATCTGGCAAAGAGGCTTAATTCTTTAAAAAAAATCTGCGGGACCCACATGTGATGGTAAATTTTTGTTGGTTTTGCTTCTGTAAATTAAGCAAATCTTTTGTTAATTTATTCTTAATTGGCGTTTCTACTTATTGACATCATTTTTAAATTTTTTTTATCCATTCTCTTTATTTTTCTGTTGTAACTCATGTCCTGTACATTTCCATCTTCAGTAGAATTAAACCCAAGATTCACACTACATGTTTATTAAGTACTTGTTTGGGCTCCATTAAAAATCAAAATTTAGGGAAAATTATTTTTTGAAATAATATTTTTTTGAAGAATGTGGATTAAATAAGAATGAAATGTTTTAAAGTAGAATTTGATTTAAAATGTAATTGTTGAGATAAGTACTAATATTGCAACAAGTCTATAGTTTATTAGAAGTTCGTTTACTTTATAACTTCTTTTTAGTTTATTTGCTCTATTCATAATATTCAAAACCCGAAATAAACTATAGAACACAGCAACAATTTTTGCTATTTTTAGTTAGTTGAAAAAAATCGGAATAAAGAATTTAAAAGCAAATGAACTTCTAATAAACTATAAACCTCATCGCAATATTAAAATCAATCTAAACAAATATATTTTAAATCAAATTCTATTCTAATTCTCTCTTTTTTCCCATCTCCATCACCTAGTTGTTGCCTAGTCTGGAGTTCTATGCATATCAAATGTGGTTAATTTCTCTTCAAATTGGTAGATCACTGTTTGCATAAATACTCGATATGATCAGAAAGTGTTCATTTATTCATTTTGCCCTGTTTATAGGTTCCCCTTACTTTTGGAATGTGTGAATTGCAAGCTGTTTGGCACAGCTGAAAACCGAGTTGGTAATCTTGATTATAAGTGAAAAAGCAGGAGTTTGTGTTTCACTTAGCTGTAAAAATCATAGTCTACTAGCGACTGTTCAACAAACAAACAGAAGGATGACTGTTATATTTAAAGAGACTAAACTACTCACATCGTGGATATGTATGATAAAACATGCTCTTATAACCTAAAAGCATTTATACGATTCTATAGACAACTGAAACTCGCCGTAACGAAATAAAATGTAGGAAGTGATTCCAAAATTTTGAAAACCACGACAACATTCATTTTTAAATCACTAGACCACGTTCTGATTTCTTCAAATGTTGCTGACTTGTTCAGCCGTAATTACATCACACTCAGATTTCCAACTTTGATCCCCTTCAAAGAAAAAAATATTACTAACTTTTGATGGATATGCCTACAGCATAACATTCATTTCCCTGTATGCTTATTTTGTGATTTTCCATTACTTTCGGTACTTGACAAATATAATACAAAGAATTGTTTATACATTTTTTTATTTTATTTTTATTTTATTTTTATACCCAGGTATCCCAGCTTACGCCGAACTATGTCCTGGGTGATTCATAATTTTTTAACAATATATTTTATTGACTTTTATCAAAATTTATTAAAAAANTTATTTTATTTTTATTTTATTTTTATACCCAGGTATCCCAGCTTACGCCGAACTATGTCCTGAACCACCTATCACCGGCCCCTCAGCAATGGGCGGAGGTAAATCGCGGTAGATGCCCAAGTCGACCAGGGTCCGTAGAATTGTTTATACTTGGTATGCCTTGGAGTGGCTTTTGCGCTAGAAAGTGGTTAAGAGAATAAGTAATTGACAATGTGAATTAAGTTGCTTAGGCGTACATCCTATGGACGAAAATGTTGGTATCATAGGACTTATTTATATGCACATAATGACATTATCGTAATTTATGCATAATAACAATTCTTGCAAAAAAAAAAACAAATTACATTTCATGCAGAAAATTTCCTGATGGGTTACCTCATAGTTTTTGATTGGGAGAAGTTGAAGCTGGGTTGGTCTATTACTGATTGTAAGTAAATTTTGCTTATTTAGTTCTCTTAACATTTAGGTGGCGATTGTTGCCTTCCATAAGAAAATAAACAGATCATTCTGAAATCCACCATCTTCCCCATATGTTCAATGACTTGTATTACTTATTTCTTGTGATTCTCACGTCTATCTGGATTAGTTGCATTTATGTTACATTTACTGTTTAATTATTATAATTATTGTAGTAGTGACTACATGTGTTGATTCAATGGAATGTATCTTGATCTCCTAAGAAGTTTACGTGCCAAGTAGTTCTAAACTTGAGATACATGACCTCGTATAACAAGTTTTAAGTCGACGACTCCAAAGTCAAATGACTTATAGAGCATCATGTATTAAGATACCCTTCATGTTAATCACTCAAATCATATAGATTACGAAGAAAAATATATAATTGTCTCACAATATTTTATGTAATTCAAATATTTTGTCTTTGAAACTCAATAATCATATTTCTTTTAAGAGGAATATAAAAGAGTTTAGGTTAATTAGTTTAAATCTCATTCCATATTTAAAGTCAACCTACCACATAGATGACCGCCATATCAAGTCTCATACATGCGATCAAAACTCATTCACAAGAGTTTAACGTGTGCATTGCAGATTATACACACAATAACATATACCAAGTATTCTTGGAAACTTTATTTACTATTCATTAATTACGTCAGTACTTCATCACAAATTAACATGTCCAAAAAAATAGTAAGTGAAAAATCGTTTTTCCTTTTTTTCAATTTTATATTTCAAATTTTCAAAATTTTATTTTTCCTTAACAACAATGCAAAAGAAAAGCAAAGAAACGAAAGAAGTGTAGAGTGCATACATAAATAAGTAGATATCATGAATAGAAGCAGAT
>CAIGRN010084492.1:0-14517 GCA_903798345.1 Fraxinus anomala | reverse complement strand
AAGTTAGGCACAAAATTGTTGTTTTATACTACATGTCACCCGCAAACCGATGGGCAAAACGAAGTAGTCAATATGACTATGATTCAATTGTTGCGCACTGTTGTTAATAAAAATTTGAAAAGTTGGGAAGCATGCTTACCTTTCGTTGAATTTGCATACAATATGGCAATATATTCTACTACTTCGTGTTCACCGTTTGAAATTATTTATGATTTTAATCCACTAACACCATTTGATTTAATTTCTTTACCTGTGAATGAACGTGGTAGTTTAGATGGGAAAAAGAAGACCGAGATGGTGAAGTCACTTCATGAGAAGGTGAGATTTCAAATTGAAAACAAAAACAAGCATTATGCGTCACGAGCTAACAAGGGTCGGAAGAGTATTTCATTTGAACCCGGTGATTGAGTTTGGGTACATTTGAGAAAAGAACGCTTTCCGAAGCAAAGGAAATCGAAGTTGCAGCCACGGGGAGATGGGTCGTCTCAAGTTCTCAAGAAAGTCAATGACAATGCATACAAGTTGGATATTCCTGGTGAGTATAATGTTTCGGCTACTTTTAATGTATTTGATCTCTATCTCTCTTTGATGCAGGTACAGATTCAAGGATGAATCCTTTTGAAGAGGGATGGGATGATGTGGGCACGGATCCGAGTGTGTCAAAGTCAAGTCCCGGGAAAGACCTGTTGATTATCAAAGGAGGTCCGATGACACGTTCGACGGCAAAGTGGGTGAAAGATGCGGTGGGATTGCTCATTCAAGTTACAGTTGACGATAAGGTGATCATGGCGAAGAAATGAACAAGTTCCGTGTTGGGGTCGACGGTCGAAACGGGTTGGAGCAACTTGATTCAAGTGGACAAAGACGGAGGCCAAATTTCCTATTATGCGACCGCATAGTAGAAAACACTATGCGGCCGCATGGAGTTAGGTAGGGAATTCCAAGTTTCATTTTAGATGAACCATGCGACCACATCCAACCCTACTATGCGGTCGCATAGGCCAAAAGCGAGGCTATATTTCTCCATTTTCGAAAATTTTCTAATTGCAATAGAATTATACTATTGCCATAATTTTGTAATCTTTGGAATATTATGCACGGTTTTAGGTTGATTTTAGGGCTAGTATAAATAGGATTTTCGTTCTTCATTATGAACACAATACATTATTGAGAATTATTTCACGAGGCAAATTTGCTTACAATCCATTGTTCTTCATTGGACAATTTGCGAACTTATTAAGAATCGTTCTTGTGGCATTCAAATCAACCGGGTGAGATTCTCAATCAAAATGGTCAACATATCGTTCGCGTATTTGTTAGTTATTTTAATTCGTTATTTTCGAATCAAATAAAAAATTTTGATTACTTAGTTTTCTTGAGTTCGATTTCAATATATTTGTGAATTTCATAGTTCTTCGCTGCGTGAATTCACATCAATAGGTCACAAATAACAATTCATAGCTCATATGTTATATTGCATAGATAATAGATCGATGTCCATATGTCACAATTTCAAGAGAACTGATTATAGGTAATTGGATCAATATTACAAGTCACAGTTTGTAGGTCACGTCACATGTAACAGTTCAATGATCACATGCCATTGGATTAATGTCACAAAGTAACAATGTTTCTTTTCAATTTTTGTCACAACAACTCATAGTGTACATGTTAACGAATCTTTTCAATATCACATTCTACAGGACTCTTCACTTTTCGTCACAGCAAGTCACAATTAAAGCTCTAACACTGTTTCATAAATTCAAAAGTAGGAAAATACAACAACAACAACACAATGTTAGTCATCAACAATTGTGACTTCGAAACCCTTCGCCAACAATACAATATAGCAACTCTGCAACATTAGTCGCCACCTTTTAATATACTGTGACGATAGCTTTCCATTTGTGATCTCAATTGTCCGATTATTTTCAATAAGTTAGATTCCGATAGTGATAGTCGAGAATATGATAGATCTCTCTGGCTTTTTCTCTTCTATTCGATGAGGAATTTGTATTTTGGAAAGTTCAATTTGAGATGGTACCTAAATGCTTGATTTTAAGAATCTAATTTTTATATATTTAATATATATTACCCGACTTTAGAAATATTAAACATTTTTTCTTAAAATTGAAATCGGGTATAGTTATGGCTTGATATATGTATTATCCCCTTCTCTAAATCTGAAGTTTTGAATATAAGAATTAAAATTCTTATATCGTCGTCTTGGTGCTTGTTTTAATCTCTAAAGATATTTCTTATCAAACTAACTTTTTCAATTTTAGATTTAGATTTCAATTCAAAACTTTTATTCTGACTCGTATAAATGATCTCATATAGATCACCATTCAAGAAATTATAACTAACTTTTTCAATTTTAAATTTAGATTTCAATTCAAAACTTTTATGCTGACTCGTATAAATGATCTCATCTAGATCACCATTCAAGAAATAATATTTTGTTACATGTGAGAATATTCGACTATAATCTATTCTCCACTCTGCATAAGCCCTTTGGCTACTAATCTTGCCATATAGTTTTTTGGAAAAATTGCAGCAAGAGTACCAATTCTTCAATTTGTTGCAGAGTATACTTGAACTTTTTATTTTTGCACTCGCAGTCCCAAACCTTTCATTTCGATTGCAACTGAAAGATAATAGACATAATCTATCCATTGATCTTTTAGTTGACACAAAAATTAAAATATCTTATTTTGATCAATTAAAAGAAGGATAAAAACACCACTTCATCATTTCCCCATAAAAAAAATAAAAATAAAATGAAGTGGTGATTATATTTGCATAACAATTTTTATTTGTTACGCCATATTTTTATTATACTTATATTCTTCAATCTTTGTTCGTCAAAGCATTTATATCCCTGACTTTTTGTATCATATTCTTACCTTCAATCTCTCATTAATTAGCGTATCTCGGGGATTATGATGATTTTTATCAAAATATTTTGTTTTCAAACTTTGAAACGAGGAAAAATATTTTTTTTTTATCTAACTTGTGTGTGTGTGTATAAAATATGATGAAAAGTAAATCGTTTTACGCCCTTCAAAGGATTTTTTGGACAGAAATTGTTATCAGATACATGACTTGTTAATTAATGAAAAATTAAGAATAATGTTATTTAACATCACTGGTGTTTAACACTAGTCTACATGATAACATTAATGGCATTAAATTACAAGTTCAATTAAATGAATCACGTAATTTCACGTGTAATTCAACCTATCACATACTACCACATAAACTGGTGTTCTAGCACCCATAGATAACATTATTCAAAAATTAAGGATAAGAAATGCCACGAAAAAATTAGGACATAATTGCTATAATGAATAAAGATTGAGAATTTAATTGCAATTTAAGGTTTTGTTTGATCTCCACTTTTTCCTCGTTATAATGAGAAATATGACCGTTGGAGTTGCTTTTTTGAATTGCAACAATCATATGTAATATTTTTTATTATAATGAGGAAAAAATGAAAATGAGAATCAAACACACGCGAAATGTGATATAGAAAAATGTGATATAGAAAATAAAAACTGGATATAATCACTCGGATTATTAGCACAAATTGTTCTACGTTTGAAGTTCATTGTGCAGAACATTCCCATATTTCATTTCATTTTTATTTTTTGCATTTTCAACCCTATTTACACCTTTTATTGAGGAAATCTTTATTTTCATCTATTTTCTCAATAAAGAGATGTGAAATGACAAATATACCCTCATATTTAAATAAAATAAAAAGAAAAGAAAAGAAAAAATTAAGAACTAATTGCAATCATAATTCCAAAATTTTCAAAAAATTACAAATGAATCTCAAATAAATAATTAAAAATCAAAACAAAAAAACAAAAATCACCCCCACCCCACCAGAAATGTCTGAAGAAGAAAGACTCATCAGTGAATAATACTAGTCTGCAGATATCAATCATTTTCATCAAAGATCTTTCCTTTTTTTTTTTCACCAATGTTGCAACATATAACATACCTTTCAGTTTTATCTGAAGAGCAAGAAATATGTGCATAGAGCCATAATTTGCAATAACTTGAAACTCTTCTTCCATGTGCAATGCATTAGACTTGCTCATTTTTTTATTTATTTTTTTCAGTCAGACAAACACTCTTTTTCCCTTTATCTGGGGCGAAGGAACTGATGCCGCAATGGTGGCTGGAACTATAAACTTCGAAATGGGTGAAGCAATTCGGGATCATTCGGGAATGGTTTCGGCTGTACAATCAAAGCGGGTAGTGGGTTGTCCTATGGTAAGAAGATGCTAAGGCTTCTACTTTACGTGATGGCTTATTGGCAAATGAGAATGGATTCCAGGTAGTAGTGGTGGAGTGTGTGGTTTTGATTCTTCGCTTCAACTTTAGTATGTCTCGAACTGCTGCCACCTTATCTGAAATTGTAGATTTGACCTGTGTGTCTACAATTGCTAATTAGTAGGATACAACAGCAGGATTCACCTGACTCGAGTAAATGCTTGAATTCAAATGCACAAAAACTTGCAAACAATAAATCTCTGTTCATTTACGTCAAAAAAGTAGCAGTTGATTCTACTTGACAAGCCGGATAACAGTTCCAAGCCAGTCGTCAGGTATGTTCTCTTTCAAATCTCCTCGTAGAGCCCTCAATGAGTGATCCGTAGCTGCCTGCATCCACTTAACGTTGAAGATACATATTTCCTTAAGAAACAAACTGATAGGTTGTTGTCTATTACCTTAACAATATAGACATCAATTGCATGTTTGGCAATCATTGCAGCTTCCGATATCTTCGTGACCATGCCACCGGTTGTGTCATGTGCTGCTACTGTTATTTCAACTGTTCACAATAATTGTCCCCAGTTATTGGTAACAGTGAGATAAACACACGATAAGCATGAAAGGAAGTAAAGCTTCATGAGTTCCCTGTTATAAAACAACCAAGATACCATAATCGCTCTAATATCACTTTGTTGAGAATCCGACCAAATAATTAAAGGTGAGAATAATATGATTTATATGAAAAATAATGGACCACACAACAACTAAGATTTTGTAGAAGAAAATGAGAATTTATTATACTAAAAAACTAAAATTGTCTTTACAAGATTTAATACTCTCAATTTAAATCTAAACAATTTTACCAAGTTTCTAATGCATACAATAATGATCTAATTGTTATGTCGAGTCTCTAAAGAGCCTACACCTTGTGGAGTATTTATAGGAGTCAAATCTTGGAGTTATAGATGAAGTAGAGTCCTTATCCATTTCAAAGTCATTTTCCAATCATACTCTCAATTTATGATGAAATTTGATCATTTATCAAACCAGATTTCTAAACCAAAATTATCTAGACTTATTCCACAATCAAACTTCTAATTCACATGGAATTTGAGTCACAAAACATAACAAACTCCACCTTTACACAAATTCCATAGTAAGGAATTAAGTCTTCACTCTTCAAGTCATTCTTCAACTCTTTCCCTGTGTCCCATCCGGACACCCTGTGTCCCTGTCGGGCATACTCAATATCTGTGAACTAAATCCAAACCCTGCTTGCCAGCAGAATTACCTTATGCGCAAAACCTTTTTGAATCATCTCATTCATTACCGTTCCAGTCGAGTCACCAAATTTGCTCGAATCACCACGAGCAACACCAACTCTACCTGAGTTGCCAACCTGCTCGAATCACCATGAGCACTTCCAACTCCACCTGAGTTGTCAAACCTATTCGAATCGCCACAAGAAACATGATCAACAAGATTACAACCAGTTCCACCTAAGCTACTAGAAAATTCCCCAGTATTATTGTTCGAACCACCACAAACAACACAACCCACTCTACCCGAGTTATTGTTTATTGAACCATAAGCTGCAGTTGCAGTCGAACCTTCTAACACATATAATCAGGACCTTCTCCGTCCCCTTAACATAACTTGGCATCATTGCTAACTTTCAGAACTCCACCTCCACCGGTATACTTATACTCTTTTGAATCGAGTACTCAAAAGAGATTACGTTAGTGTTTATACCAGGAACATGTCAAACCTAACCAAGTGTTCTAACCGTTCCATCAAATACTTTGATTTTGACATTACCAATCCCAGCTATTTTACTAGGCTCATTATTTTCCATCATCCAGAACCCGTTGTAACTATTTCATTTGAAGAAAATCAATCCCGGTTTGAACACATATGAAAAGTGCAAGTCAAATCAATAATCCAATCCTCGTCTGGTTTGGAGTCACCTTCAGTAATCGCCAAAAGATCATCACTGTTTTCTTTTGCAAGATTGACATTACCAGAATTTCTGATTGCTCTTTCTGATTTGTAGAAGCAAACATGTTCTGCCACTCATAGCAATCCCTCTTCATGTGTCCCTTATAGTTGTAATACCAACAGACTTTATCATTGTTACTATTCTTGACTCTGCTCCATCTATGACCACCTGTCTCTGTCTCACGAACAACAAAACCCTCAACCTGGGTCTTAGAACCGACGACCAGACGCTTCATCTTCTCCTTAGAATAAAGCGCATCATATGTCTCGTAATAGTAAGAGTATCCCGACTATATAGAATGGTATCTCTAAAAATCACATATGAAGGCAGCAACGAACATAATAATATCAACCATAAATCCTCTTCATCATATTTGACCTACATGGTCTCCAAATCAGTGACGATTTTCTTGAACACCGATGATGATATTTCAAAGATCCACCTTCCGTCAAACGATGAGAATACAAGCGCTGTTTCAAGTGTAACTTGTCAAACTTTTTGTCATACAAAACTACTCCAATTTTGACCACAACCTAGCGACACTTTTCTCCTTTATCATGTCCCGAAGAATTTGATTGGAAAAATGAAGATATATTTGTGATAGAACTATTTGATCCTTCTGTTGCTTCTCCTCCGCAATCATTGTTGCAAGCATTCTATATATCCCTAACAAATCATCATCAAGATTCAATTGAGCAAGAACCGTTCGCATTTTGATCTGTTACAAAGAAAATCTATTATTGCAATCCAAAAGCGAAATCTCAAATTTCATAGTTGTCATCCCTGAAACAATCGACATTGTTCAAACCTCGCTTTAATAACAAATTTGGACCTCCCAAGAATTGCAAAAAAAAACCTTCAGCTCTGATATCACTTTATTATGAAACAACCAAGATATCAAAATCGCTTTGATACCACTTTGTTAAGAATTCGGCCAAATAATTAAAACGAGAATAGTATGAAAAATAATGGATCACACAACAACCAAGATTTTGTGGAAGAAAATGAGAATTTATTATACCAAAAAACTAAAATTGTCTTTACAAGGTTTAATATTCTCAATCTAAATCTAAGTAATTTTACCAAGTTTCTAATGNCACACAACAACCAAGATTTTGTGGAAGAAAATGAGAATTTATTATACCAAAAAACTAAAATTGTCTTTACAAGGTTTAATATTCTCAATCTAAATCTAAGTAATTTTACCAAGTTTCTAATGCATACAATAATGATCTAATTGTTATGTTGAGTCTCTAAAGAGCCTACACCTTGTGGAGTATTTATAGAAGCCAAATCTTGGAGTTATGAAGGAAGTAGAGTCCTTATCCATTTCAAAGTCCCTTTTCTAATCAAACTCTCAATCTATGATGAAATCCCTTATCAAACCGGACTTCTAAACCAAAATTATCTAAGCTTCCTCCATAAATCAAACTTCCAATTCACATGGAATTTGAGTCCCAAAACATAACATTCCCTTATCACCATCACACCATGTGTGAACTATATAACAGCATTCTTGATTGTGAAGGTATACGTAAAATCAACAAGCTAAAATATCGGATGGTAAAGCATTCTCAAACGTGCGAAAGTGCCAATATCTTCATAGGAAAAATGGCAAAACATTACCTAGGTATAAAAATGCATAGTAGGAGATGAACTCGTATTGTATGGTGCGAATAATGATAACACACTGACCTTGCCTGTTCATGTCCTGCAATTCAGGTTTTAATACAAACCAGCTCCCATCTTCACGGACAGCTGTGAATATGCATTATGAATTAATCATCTTAGTTCAATATCAAATGATCCCAACATCATAATATATTCTATCTTTTGTGTATTACACACTTCAATATTTTGGGATACTTACCAATTTCCCTAAGAAGCACTGCATCAGTTTCTATTGGCGGGCGGTCATATACCCCTAAAACATCTGTCTTTAGTTGGAGTTATATAGGACATGCATATAAAGCTATTTCACACGTATTCATATGTGCAAAATACTATAAACTTGACGGTACAGACTGAAGAAAACGTGAGATTGCATGGAACATAAAATTTCCGCAAAAATATTGAGAAATTATTATGGAAAATGGCATATAGTTAGGTATTTTCCTATTACTCGTACATGAGAAATAATCTGCTGGTGTGATCCTCCATGCCAAAAAAGAAGACAAATTATTCATTCTAGTCCAGTAACTGTCTCACGTCTCCATGAAAAAGATAAAAGTAAAAGAAGAATCAGGGGAACGGATATCATTAAATTAATAGAGGATACAAGGAAAACGACATAGTCAGGTTTTAGTTCAGCTGCCAGATGCCGTATGATTACATCTCCACTTAATATAGTGCAATCCTGGTTCAAAAGTTGATCGGATTCAGGACATATTGAGATAATGGAAGTTTAATAGTTTAGAGATGCATATACAGAAATCAAACCAGTGAAGTATCCAGTACAGCATCTCCATGTAGAACCTGAAATTTTGACGAATGGGCATCAGTTCTACTTTCCATGAGAAGGAAAGAAAAACCAACAGACCAACAGTAGCAAAGCAATCAAAAACTTACTAGGAACAAGAATATCATCCAAATGAAAACTAATCATAAACCTAAATTCAGGATGAAATAAAGAACTGAAGCAACATTCTCAGAATGACAGCTCGCTAATAGTAGTAAGTTAAAAGAATTGCTTCTACCATGCCAGGAATGTGGTTCAGCATCAAAGTAAAATACTGCGTGTCAGAATATAGTCGCGAGGAACAGCTCAGAAAACAAAGCTGTTGTAATCTCATTCAGATCTTTGGCAGTATGAAGATCAATATCATGTTAACTTGAGACTTTAGGGGTGTTTTAATTTATCCTCCAACAAGGAAAACTAAAAACTTGTAAAAAGGTTTGCTTCTGGTAAGTTGATGATCATAGAAGAAGTCCCAAAAATAAGAACACAAAATGTTATTGTGATTCACATTGTCCCTTCAATTATGATCATTGTGGACTAGATTAGAGTCATAATGAGGGGAAAAAGAGTAAGTTTTGACGCCTTAACAGAATACAATAAAGGTCAATTCAATGGGCGTGATCTTGTCTTTCATTGTTAACTTGAGGAAGTTCAAACTTACAGGTACAAATCCATTGTCAGTAGCTTTAGTTACTGTACTTACATCAGCCACAGCTATCTGTAAAGGAGCAAAACTAAACTTTTTCAGGTCTCTCCATTAAAAGCTATCCAAAAGGTGACTAACCAAACAAATAACATGAAAAGAATATTGCAACGAAGTAATAAGTAAAGCCTTCTGTACGCCTTCTAACATTTCTTTCACGTGTTGACCAGCCACATGAAAATGGAGACATTCCAATAGAAGGAATACCCTCTGTAGGAAGACACAAGTGAAATGTCAAAGAAATGCACATAATAAAACTAGATACAAAGAGTTACAATTAGTCGTGCTGGCAAAAAAATAAAAAATCTCTTACCACTGTACGAATTAAAAACTAGCAAGCATAAAAGAAGGTGATTTGTCATTAAGAAATTCAGTCATAACTTTGGCAAGGTGAATGCAGTCATGAATAACTTGGAAAGTCGACACAATAATTTTGGATTATAGGTAAGTCGACCAACATTACAAGTCAAAAGCTTAACAAATTTAGTTCAAAGGTTTTTAGTTGATTTTATCATTTTAATGCCAAAATATTTAGGAGCTTATGGAATACAGAAATTGTCCATTTGGCACGAATAGAAACACTTTATGGCCTTGGGCAGTTAAAATGGTGGATAATCTTGAGGTTAAATCTATTGGCAGAAAAATATTAAAATGAAGTAAACAATGAATGCAAGTAGAAAAAAGAAAACGAAGAAGGGAAAATTTGAAAATCTGTCAAAGGAGTCCTAAACCCTGGCTAATCCTTGTTTACATATAATTCAAATGGAGAGTAATCAGGAAATCAGTATATAATACCCTTGGACTAAAGAAACTATAAATACTGTGCTAAAATATATCTAAAAAATGGATAGTCGAATTCCATTAGTACCTTTTGCGAGGGCTCTGACAATTTCAAGATTAAGAGATGTGACCTATAATAATTAGAATTAATACAGAATGAGAATAAACAAAACCAGAAAAGACTCATTAGAAGATGAGCAATTTTTTAGTGTCCAGAAATGTGACAGGCAAACATAGTAATGCATATCTACAAAAATAATAGCAAAATCATTCAAATTTCAAGAAAATTGGTAACCATTTAAATATGTAAAATCTAAAATGTGGTCTATGCAAACATACACATAAATGAATGCTAAGGTAACTTAACCAATCAATACAAACCCTAAAAATGAAATGGCTTTATGGAGAAAACATAAGAGCAACAAGTGAACCACATTAACTTTCATCAATAAACAATTTGGGACTTTTTCGAGTGTTCTTTTGAGGAAGTACAAAAATTTTGAAAATGGTGCTTGATAAATTAAGATTTCAGCCATTTCAGTAAAAATTAACTTGTTTTTCTCCAAATAAATCCCTTAGTTCTATGTTTATTGACCCTGTTGGACTTTTGGTCAAATGAACCTTTTTCTGGAGTGGAGTTTCACACAATGTACAAAATTCAAGAAAATTACACGAGAAAATTTATAAACTACATTGAAAATACTATGATCTATAAGGTTTGACATTTCGAAAAAAATTAGACAAATAAAAATTTATCAAATTGGCCTTAAAAGTCGACAGTGTCAATTTATATGGAGACAGTAAAATTAAACAAAATATAAGGTCCTTGTTCCACTTTTGATGTTCATTAAGTGCCTTCGGCATGACATAATCTTTTAAAAGTAGAAGTAAATTCAACTGCCTCATATCGACGGTTTAACTTCACATAAATTATTGTACAACCAAAACAAACCAGAAGTTGATATGGCACAATAGACTAAGGTCAGACAATTTTTTGGTCTTACAGATATACGTGTGGCAACAAAACCAGCTTTAACAAGTGGTCTGCTTAAGTCACCCTTATGAACCCCTGACTTGCTCGCTTGAAAATGCCCAAAAGAACCTGAGAGCAGTAATAAGTAATAACTGTCATGGGCCATTCTAGCACAAACTCAACAACACAAACACATTAGATGTCCCAAAGTAGTGTGGAAAGTCGTACCATCCTTTGTTCGTTGATGAGTTTCACCCTTATGAAACAAAAAGGATAAATGGGAAATCTGTTTGTGCATCAGTAAGAAAATCATGGTTGGCTGATACAGTAGCAATTATGGAGAGAGAAGAATCTTGGGCAATTTAAAGGAAAATGCTCCCTGATTTCATATTTTATTATTCAGAACATACAATAACCTTGGCAGATTAATGTAGTAATAACTATTTGAGCTACTTCTGTAGTGTTTAATTTTGACAGAAGCAGATTTTTTTTTTTCAACTGCTGCAAACACAGGTATTGTGATCTCGTGTTTCACTTTTGAAGAACTGATGCAGTAAGTATCAACATAAAATCCCCTCTTCCCAAGTAAGGTAGTTTTGTGATTTATCAGTGTGTGTACACATAAACTAAAATCAACACATTTCAAAAGTAACTAAACAGTAGCAATGAATGAGGTAAAATTTTCAACCTGCACCATGAACAACAATAAATTTCTTGGAGTCAGTAACCTCTTGATCACTGAAACCATCAATGACCCTGGGAATCTCCAATGATCCAGGCCTCTTGCTCCAGTCCATTCCGTGACATGAGCCCAATATCATTGCCTGCCGCAGCTGTGATGAAACTACTATAAGATCCTCCTCGTTTATTGTCTCCAGTTCATTTTTACAGGTAATTGCAGAGCCTCCTGTATCGTACACATAAAATCCACCAACTAGATTATGAAGATGCTGCTATCATCTTTGTACACATGCAAAACTGCAGCCAAATATCACACATTTTCCTCCTGTTCCTGTCAACCATCATATAAACCACCTACTAAAAAATGACTCACATATATCAAATCACAGTAAAGATATCATTTTTAACATCTAACAATAAAAATTTCCACTTAATAAACACATTTTCAACTCATTATAGCACAATTCCTGCTGTCCTTACTTGTCTTTAATGACGAAGTATGAAAATAAACAGGCCGGTGATATTTTTGAACCCCTATATAAATTCTCATATTAATCAAATCAACAAAAAATTTACACCCTATTATATTCAAATTCTTTAATTGAATAGATTCGGAATCCCGTATGGAGACAATATTTATATCTATAATTAGAGCAGACGAACTAAAGCGCTTTCACGCTAGTGCTCAATAAACCAGTAAACTCACAGAACACATACTGAAGCCCCTGCAGTTGAATCGAGGTGTCAAATTAACTTAATCAAACAATTAAGCGAAATGGAAAAAACACACTTATAGAAATTGGAATTTGTAAGTAGATATACTGCTGACCGAGTTTGACGATGCAATGAATGGGTTTGGCGGCGGTGGCGTTCTGCTGCTGCTGCTCCATCTGGCTTTGGTTGCTGTGTGTGCTGAAGTATTTGGTTTTAGAATATGTTTATAATTAGTCACAGATAATTAATGACATTCCAAATATATTAAAAGAATAAAATTTCATTAGTTCTATATTACTAGTTTATGATATGAATTATTGAAAGGTATTTGATATTTCAGTATACTATAATATATTTTCAATAGAACTGAAAGATTTTACCCAGTGTTTGGTAGCCATTTTCAATTGATTTGTAGAAAAATTATGTCAATTATACAGGAAAGAAGTAGTTGCAATTTTTTTACCAAACTTAGCAAAATTATCAATTTGTCCCTTCACATAAATTCATCGTGAGTTAAAATGAATGGTAATTCCGTATTTATGCTACTTGTGCAATCAGAATACACTGCACCACTAGGGCCCAGTGACAAGAAAAACGGTCAAAAGATGCGGTTCTCTTTTGGGCCAGAATGCCTACCAAACATGGCTTAAGTTGTTACAATCAAAACATCGATAATACTATGGAGAAATATAAATAGGGTCACGTCACATTTTTTTTATTTATAAATGCATCACACTGTTATTAACCTATATTTATTATCACATGCTTAACTTTTTTTTTTTTTTTTGTAACCGACGTTTAGACAAATATTAAGCCGAGATATCTGTTCAATTTCCTTATTTCATTATTGCTCTTTTTATTTTCAATAAATATTGGCTTTGTAATTTGCTTTTCCATATTGCTCTTTTATTTTCAATAAAGATTGGCCTTTTAATTTGCTTGTACATAAAGGGATATTTTGTAATGGCTACTTATTAGCAAGAGAACGAATGAAAGTATGTCATGAATTTGACTTCAACCTTGTGTTGATTTGGGAGTTGTTGGTTTACTCGAATTACCCAATACAAGGAGGCTTAGGACCTCTCGAAGTGTCCCATCATATCACCATCATAGGTAGTCTATGTAAGGATGATCCTTGGTCCTTATCCATCAATCGATCCATATCCCAAATACGTAACATTTTTCTTCATCACTTTTTCTTTTTTACATTTTATTAACCAAATTTTTTTATTTTTAATCATGATTTTCGTTCACAAACATTGTTGACATGCTTTAAAATGGGAGTCAAATATTTAATCGTCTATGTGCATTATTATTTGTTTTGCTTAAATAAGCATTTTTACTCTATCTTAAACAATTTTTTGGATAAAAAACTATAATCAGGAATAATTTATATTAATTTGAGAATAAGGATGGGATAAAAAAAGTTTGAGATATAAATATGATAATGGGTAAAAGATATGAATATTTCATACAATTAAAATATAGTATAATTATTGAAAATTGTGTTATGGATACATTTAGCCTTATTAATATTGTAATAGGCCAGGCAATACCTTTAATGATAAGAACGAATCTTTATCAACTTAGTGATTTGGGTTCGAGTCTCCTCTAAATGGTAGGAACTAAAATTCAAATGTTTAAAAAATATATATACAACAACAATAATAATAATGTTGGAAATTCGAAATTAGTTGTGGCCAATTTAAGTGATTATTTAAGTGGAATTCATTTTTGGTGAATGAAAAATCGAGCTTAATAAACACGTGAAATTGTTGGAAAATCGTGTAGAATATTGTGGAATATTCTAGAAAAAATGTTTAGATGAAAAGATGTGTCTTTTCATATGAAAGATCATGACCTTTGGAGATCATGACTCTTGATATTATTACTTTCCAATAATTATGAATCTTAATTTCAAG
>CAIGRN010084479.1:0-10142 GCA_903798345.1 Fraxinus anomala | reverse complement strand
CCACTTGTGCTTGCCATTTTAATTTTAGCAAAAAAAACCCCTTCCTTTTTAACCCTTGATTCAGATTTTTTTTTTTTTTTTTTTTCTGTTGCAGCAGATAACGAACCAGACCTGGAGATGCTCTGATACCAATAATGTTGGCTGTTTATACAACTTTGTGGACCTGTAATGTGTGAAAATAACGGTAGAAATGCACCAGCAGCAAGAAGGGAAGAAGCTAGACAATGAAATCGGTGATGCAAGGAAAAAATAGGGTGCTAATGTGATTTTTTCAATTTTTGGTACAGCAGCATTTTTACATTATAAAAGTGAAATTTTAACCTACTACAATACATAAAATCAACCCTACACTTGTCTATTTTACAGTATTTCTTTGACTTCCTAAACACATTACACATCAACATTTTCTTACTTTATATTAGTTCAGATTAGTGAATTTTCAAGTCAAAAATTGCATTTGTCAAATTGGCACGACAACGAAATTCCTGCATAAATTATATGTTATTTTGTGCGAGCTATGTCCTCTGGAGGTTCATATTGTGGAGGTCTCTGAACTACATCATGAATGAAAAGACTCAAATAAATTGACTCAAAACCATAAACTAAATTTTATAATTATTTTTTGCTGAAATTTACTGTGATAGCTTTTCATTATTAATTATTTCTGTTCAGACAGATTAATCTACATAGCTTTCCCTTAACAGTATATTGTGCTCCTCTGGATAGTAAAATGACAGTAATTAGACGAATGGTGTTTGAACTTTGAATCAATTGCTTTCAGTAATTAAAATGGTTTAAAACTGTAGTATAAACTGCCTTTTCCTTCTCCTAATGAATTGAAGCTTTGTTCCATGAAAATGCTGAGCAATGTTGCCTAAAGAGTTAGGAGCAAATTCTTTCCTTGGCAGTGACATGAAAACCAGAACATTTGGTCTGTTCTATGAAGGCTTGAATCTGAGTATTTGCTTGTGTAAATTGTGTTTCCATTACTGTTAATGGTTGAATTAGAATTCTATTTGTCAATATGCTAATGGTCTCAAGCCAAACATTCTATAACGAGGGTCGGTTCTTGCTTAAATGCTGGTATGAGAATAGAACACACTGCATTTAATTTTTTATCTGTTTCATAAAGCCAAATTGCAGTTTTCAATGATACTTGTGTTAGGTATTAGATTACAATGTCTAAATCTTTCATATGATGATTACTGCATGCATTACATATAAAAACAACACTATAGTCTATTACTCATTGGATCCATAGAACACTATTTCGATGAATGGATTCTTCCTTTTTGAAACATAATGGATCCATAGAATGCCTTTCTATCAAAGGAATGAAGAATAGCTAATTGAACTGACTGGTCTTTGAATTGTCATCTTTATGCACTCTGCACAATAAGTTACCTCAGACGTGGAGATAGCGCTGTTGTCCTTACAGCAAAACATCAGAATGAGCCAAGTATGTGCCTCAACAAGTGTGAGTTGTTAAATGAGGATCAAGCTTTCCTAACCATCATCACTAATTAACTTATCCCTAGAGTTGAAGTTGAATGATGCTCTTGGTGCTAGGTTCCCTTTCTCCTCATAGAAACTGAGGGTGGGTGGGTGGGTCTTTTTTAACTGTTGCCTGCTTCATCTCAAAGGTCTTGCACTTCAAGCTGTAAGAGGGACGGAGTGTGGGTTACTAAGAACTTCCATGAAAGGTGGTGGTTGTGACAAATTTCTCCCTTAACCTTAATGACTTCTGTAACATAGTAATTTTCACAAAAAGTACCTGATTATGTATTTGTTATAGAACATTCATACCTATGCATAAGAGGGGTAGAAAATTTAGTTCTTTGAAGTAACAACAGTTGAAGGAGGAAAAACATTTATATAAGACTGCCAAGTATTTGGAGGAGTATATTTTTGCTGATTGTAGAGGACAGCATCCTGAAGAAGCTTACACCCTGTAAACTTCTTGTGTATTGCTAGTTTCTCTACTTTATTGTCTAACTGAATGATTAAGTTTATGAGTCGAAACTTGTACAACAAAGCATTGTCTGGAAATACTTGAATATCCCTGTGAAGAAGTGGCAAACAAGTCCATCAAGTAGCTTCAAGCTTCTTGTTCTTTAAAATTAAGCCCTTGTACCAAGTCATGAATTTTGCTATAAACTCTGCAGAAGGAATGAAGAGAGTGAATCCCATATTGTTAGATAAGTAAATATGACCTGTGTTTCATAAAAGAATGTGTGAGTGCATTTAGTTTCTCACTAGCTTGATGAACGTAATGCTGAATTAGTTTTTCAATTATCCATTATATTAGTCAGTTACGGTAATTGGTATTCTTGAATAAATAGAATGAAGACCACCTTTTCTGACTTGAATACAAGGAATATGTGCTGACTGCCGAAAACTAGACCACCAATAGAATGTCAAGATATGAAATGCTCGTTCAACTTCTTCGTGTTTTTGAATGACAAAGTAAATAAATAAAAAAATTACCTGGAAAAATTATTGCAAATCCTCATTCTTTATTCTACTGATGCAAACATTTGCAAAGTCAAGACTTAACACAGTAGTATCTAAACTAAATGGACATTCATATAGCACATTTTAGTACTGGTTGAGGAGGTTCTTGAATTCTCGCTCTTTCTAAAGTTCCTCTTTCATATGATGCATCTGTCTTTAAATATAGAAACGCACACCAACATCAGTGTTAATTCTTTAGTCATGACCTTCTTTTGCTTATGCATGAAACCGAACCATAGTGCTATCCTGAAATCCTCCGAAAATTCTTCAAATTTCATGATTTGAACATTAATTTTTGGACATATAACCTTGCCCCGGTAGGTTCTGTTCAACCTAAGCAGAATGGTCATCAAAATATGTTTTCTGGGAACTTCTGCTTTGCTTGTCTTTCATGAATTTGATTCTCTACAAATATTTTGTTCCCTATTGTGGATTTCATATATCTCACTGTGTATGCACGACGTTGGACTGTTATACTCGTAGTACACGTTGTATTTCTTAAACTGAGATGCGGTCTTCCAGCTTAAGAGGTGGTAAAGCAGAGTCCTAAAGATCTAGAGAGAAATAATAATGAAAGAGGTCATGATATTTTTATGTTTAGATTACTTATGTATCTGATGTTTAGATTCAGTTATGTAAACTGGATAACAAAGAGAACCCAAGAGAAATTCCTGTCTTACTTGTGCATCTTTTCTTTTGGTTGAACATTAGTTGAATGATGAAAGTAGCATTGCTTTCATTTTATAAGATTGCCTCGTTGATGTTTTTCTTACCTTCAATCCTCATGAATTGATGGACATTCCTTCTTGGATCATTTTGTCTTTTGCCGAGTTCCCCTAGTTGATTCTGTGCAGAGGACATAAGTTGATTACTCCCATGATGTCTCTGGATAAAGAAAGTTCGTAAGCCATTCATGTTATGTTTGTTTCGATAGCTAACAAGTATACAATGGAATGTCAAAGAAATAATTGATGAATTGAAGTTTATACTTGGTATTCATCATATAAATTGTCAAATTTTGGTTGTAAGTGGTAGTCGAGATTCTTTTTCAGTTCTTCCGCTAGGGTCTGCATAAACATAATTAGTTAGTAGAAATTTAATATTTGAGCAAAGACACAAGGACTAGGATGTTCTTACTTTGAATATGAACTCTGGAGCCACTTTGTGCTCTATTAGATTTTGAAGTTCTCCACGGATATTATAAAGCCTGTGGAAGCATTTAGGTAGTGAAGCTAAATCTGATTTAGCAGTTAACAGTAGAACTGACATTTTGAAGTCGGGGAAATAATTTTTAAGAATTGACAACTTACTGCATGGGACTTTGCTCTTCTATTATGTTTTTCGCCAGTTTCGCAATTTTATCTTCCCATCCAGTCTTGATATCCTGATCTTCCTTCAAGGATGAACTGAAACCACATCATTGTGCAAATGAGGTGTAGGAAGAAGAAAGTTGCTGGAGAAATTTAAAATCTACTGCACCAGTTGCTAAAAAATATATTTAGATACTTGAATTGCCAGGTAGCTTCAAATGAGCGTATGGCTTGTCTTAGGTTATTCTTGGAGCTGTCAGCGATCTTAACGGCCAACTGATGGGGTAGCTGTATGCCTTCTCGTTTTGCTATGAATTCCAAAACTTCAACAATCTATAAAAGACAAAAGAAAATGCAGAAATAAAGAGAATGAGACTTATTCTCAACCAAGACAAGGGTATAAGTGAGGTGCTGAACTTGAGACTTTAAACTAGATACCAGATTGTTACCTCTTCATTAGAAGGTTCGAGAAGTTGAACAACGGTGCAAAGTGACTTTACAGGCAGTAGTTTTGAGATGTCACTGCAGCAAAATAATACCTTATTACACCCTTTAAACCTCTCTAATACCCATTTGATGTATATGAGGGCATCAGTAGATAGCTTGTCTGCCTCGTATAGAATGATTACTGCATGAATCAACATATTAATATAACATGCAGGTCATTTCAGTTTGGCTTGTCTATGAAGTAATAATAGTTGCATAAATTATAATATACCTTTACAGTTCTCTTGATTGCACTGAAAAGACTTGTAAGACTCGCTACTTTTCTCCTTGATTAGTTTGACAATGATATGTTTCTCGTAGCCTTTCAGTTCAGAGAGATTGACTTCAATGTGTTGTCTAGATACCATCAGATTTACTAAAATGCTATCTACTGCTTCTCCCTGTATTGATGAATTATTTGGGGTAAAATTCTGGTCACATTTTCTACACATTTAGAGAAATTGATTAGTGCTGATATGCATTTTAGGTGTTATTTCCTTCTCCTTAATTTTGAATCTGTTCAGTGAACGAGTTGAAAACTCTACCAGTCTGGTGTACCTTCAATCTGAGAAGCACGGAATGTGTGAAGAATTCATGAACTTGCACTTTTCTACTTCACCCCATCTATAGTATAATTTTCCGCGATGAAAGCAAGTGTTTGTAATTGCATCTTAAGCGCTCAGACAACAGCCTTACACATCTCATGTAGATCAACTTTCTGATTTTGCATTCAAATGTGAAAAGTTTTGTTATATGTTGGCTATTTATATTCTCCCATTGAAATGCGTTACAAGTCAGTAGTTGGTCGTGTCCCCTGTGAAACCTTATACTCTTTAACTAATATTGTGCAAACACTATTTTACAAGGGCAATTCCATTTGTACATAAATGGCTGACAATGGAGGTTGACAACCTCTCACATGCTTGTGGACCCCATGTGATTAAAAAATTCCAAAAAAAAGTGGGCTCCCCCATATTGTGAGTGTTGGTGCAAACAGTTGGAAATGTATAGGGTTTACCTTCAAGTTGAATTCCTTGCATTCTTCTCTAGCCTGTGGATGATAAATAAAAGCTATCAAATATGTAAATCTGTGTGTTTGAAAGGGATTTCAGTGCATCAATCTTGGATTAGAAATGTTTGATGTGATATGAAATAACGAACGTTATGTGCATATAGTATTTGTAACTTGAGTAATCAAGAGTGCTAATTTCATTATTTGTTGAAGATATATATATTTAATAGATCGATTGTACCTGTACTTTGTCAGCTCCAAAGGCTTCTTTAAGCAAAGCCCAGATCATGGTTTTCTTTCCCACACCTGGCTGTCCTTCAAATATGAAGTGACCACATTCTTCTGTTCTATACTGCCAATTTCTCACTGTCGTCTGCAGCCAGAGTGCTTTTTCCCGATTGCATAGAAAATCTTGCAGGCAAGAAGGCCTATATTTGTCTGCCCAGACATATTTTCTCTCATTTTCTGTTGTACGTGTATCCTTATTCTTTAAGAAAACCACTTCAGCATCAGTAGTTTGAGCTAGTGCTGAAGGTGGAGGGAAAATTGGTGGTTGTGCAGGTAAGAGTACACGTGGTAGTGGTATTGGAGCTGGCAACGATAGTTCTTGTGAAGGAATTTGTTGTGGTGGCGAATATGGTAATGATCCTGTATGCAATGCAGTAGGCACAGATGATTTTTCTGAATCTCTCTCCCTCAATGGCTCCTCCTTATTTGATGAAGTGGTATCATATTTGCTGTTGATGGAATGAAAGCTAACTCTTTTCCTATCAGAGCCTAATTCATGATCATCTTTTGTTTTTGTGGTTCTAATTTTTGTAATCATCATGCCCGTTTCTCTGATTTTTGCTGCACGAATGTCGTGGGAACTCTTGGTCGAAGAAGAACCAAACGATGACGATGACGATGATGTCTTATCGAGCTTTCTTGAGCTGGTAAAGCAAGAAGAACCCCATTCTTGCACCTTGAGGACAAAACTGGATTTGGAACCAGAACTGACGAAACTTGTTGCATTACTCTCTCTCCCGGGACTTGACCCCGAGTACTTTTCCCTATTGATTACCAAGGAAAAGTCTGTTAGTCCCTTGTAATAAGGACTGCTGGTAGAATATCTTGCCTCTAGACTTTTATTGAACTCCTCGAGATTCTGCGCAGTTAGGTTTGAATTCTTCTTTATTCCGATGTAGTCAGCAAGTTTCTTTTGCCAGGCAGTGACTGGTGAGCCGGCTGAGCGAGAAGAGCGCATGGACTTAGTTGAAGAAGGTAGATAGGCGTTCGAGGGAGAGGGAGGACTGTTGATGTCGGGGGCTGATTTTGGACGTGGGATCGAGGGACTCGGCATTGAAGAGCTGAGATTGAAATTAATTCCTGGTTTAGGTAAGTGATGAAATTCCCAACTAAAAACAATAAACTTCGGATATTGTTAGGAAGAAAATGATGTCTTGACGTTAAGATTGATGAATACATTGTTTGTGGAAGCAGGCTGTTTTCTGTAGCGAGGGAATTGGCTTTTGATGCAGAAATCTTACTTATTGGATTGTAGGGGCAGTAATTAAACTATTTACTTATTCTCTTGGTCGAGGCGATATCAATTTCTTTATTATTATAGGAATATATTGAACATTTGTGTTTGAGCCATATTATTTTGAAAGAATGTATTTTAGAATAATAGTTGACAGTGAATATGGTAGAAAAAAAAATTATTGATGTGATGAAAAATATTATTTTATTAAAGAATATGTGATCGAAAATGATTAAAAGAATGAGAATGAAAAAAATAATGTGGATCAAATATGGGCTTATATTCATTTGTTATGTCATCCTAGTTTCTTTACACTATATAATGGAGATCGAGATTGAGAAGGCCGTTTTTCTACTAATTAGTCGTAAGAGGTGTAAGAAAGACCCCGTAAAATTGTAATCTCATTTTTAATCTCTAACGACAAGTAGACGTGGTTTTCACATTGAGGACGAATCACAATTTAATAAATAAATAAATAAATAAAAATTTGCAATATTGAATAAACACCTTTCACATTACTGAAGACAAAATGTGTCGTGCTCAATAAAATGAGTCCAAAGTTAGTTATTTTCCAAGGGTGGCTTAACCACAATTGACATGGTGATGCCATCACTTTTAAGGTGATTATACTAATAAATTGGCCACCATTGCCACAATGATAGGGCGGGCAATTTTAAAGCGAACTTCACATTCATTAAATGGAGAAGATCATCAAGATTTCGTGATTCGTTGTTGAACTTACTCCAGTTTCCAGAGGTCATATGCCATGAGAGATCACAACTCCGTAGAGGTCATTATCTATAATATATTAAATATTACATCAAGTAAAAATCATTTTTTTGACAATTTTAACTCCACAACAATTTAATTATTTCAATAATACATAATTTCTTGTTTTTCATGAATCTTGACTAGATGAATCTTGATCTACATGAATCTAGAGTTATTATAGATGAATTTATTTTTATTCGTGTATCTATGAATTTTAATGGGTGTTTAAATTCATTTATTATCAATTAATTCTTATATACCAAATGTAATATAAAAATATTGTCTATTTGTAGTATTTCATCATCTCAAAATATTTGAACCATATAAGTTGAATTTTGAGAGTACAATGTTCTTCTTCAAATTAAATTTCTATCCTAAATTTTATTTTCTTTAGTTCGTTTGAAACTCATCAAATCCTCCCAACAAATTGCTATTAAATATTACTTTTATAGTAATTATAAAGTATTTCAGAATAACGTGTATTACACGTTCAACTCTGACCAGTTATTAAAAAAATCCTTCGGGCCTGCTTGGGAGTTTCGGCGTACTGGTTATGAGCGTTTTTTAGAGTACCAATTTGGGACTTTTATGAGTGGATCAATTTTGAATGGTTTTAGTAGCAATTTTTAAAACTATCCAACTTATATTTGGGAGTTTATTATCCACCAGTTTAAAAAATAAAAAAATTAAATAAAAATAAACAAATAAAATTAAATATGTACCTTAACAAAATTTTCAATTTATAGTTTTTTATATGATTTTTTTTCTCATAAGTGATATTTTACTTATAGATAATTTTTTTTTACATATAAGTTAATATTTAACTTTAAAAATTAAATTTTATTTAAAATTTTAAGTTAATATTTTTTACTCATAAATAAATTTTACAATTATAAGTTAATATTATACTTTAAATAATTATAAGGTAAATTTTTACTTATAAGTAATTTTTTTATTTTATTAACAATTTGTTTTACCTAAAAGTGATTTTTTACTTATAAGTAATTTTTAATTATAATATTTTTTTATTTTTTATATTATAATAAAAAAATTTATTTATAAATAATTTTTTACTAAATATATTTTTATTTGGTTAAACAGCACAATACTCTCCTATTTATTAGTTAAAATGTCGAAAATCTTCTTATCTTTTGAAAATAGTAGAAAACGTCATTGTTTCCAACGTTTGGTGTAAAATACCACCTACCATCCATTTTCTCAATAAAAAATTGTAAAATGATGAATATATCATATCATTTAAATAAAACAATAAGAAAAGAAGAAGAAAAAAAAATCTGGTTACCATTTCTCTCTTGATTTGTTTTAGTTTATCGATTGATAAAATATTCTAGTTATATACTCTGTGAATTGAAGCTCTTTTTTTCATAATGCATTTTGTTCTTTTATTTGAAATGTGTATACTACATCCAAGCCCTTTGGTTATTAGATGGAGGTTGGATTTTGGTGGCGTGGGAAGAGAAGATGAACGGAGTTCATTTTCATTTTCATTTTTTTTTTTGTTTTTATCTAATTATTTAAATTATTTTATTATAAAAAATAAATTTATTATTTTACTCGTAATTAATTTGTCAATTTGAGTCAAACATCTATTTCATGGTTGACTAACAGAATATTGGATGAAATCTGTCAACTGGACTCTCGCTACAGTTAAAGCGAAAGGTTTGAGACCATGACCGTAAGAATAAAATGTTAAGGTATATTATGCAAACAATTGAAAGGTTTGGAACCTCCGCTGCAAATTTCCCTTTTATTTTTTATTTTTTTATTTAAATGGGAGGGTATGTTGGTAATTTTACATTTTTATTAAGAAAACAGACGGTTTTAACACATGGACGTTTTGTGCTATTTCCAAAAGGNTGAAAGGTTTGGAACCTCCGCTGCAAATTTCCCTTTTATTTTTTATTTTTTTATTTAAATGGGAGGGTATGTTGGTAATTTTACATTTTTATTAAGAAAACAGACGGTTTTAACACATGGACGTTTTGTGCTATTTCCAAAAGGTATGGGAGTTTTTGAAGGTTTGGCCAATAGATAGGGGTATTGTGTTATTTAGCCTTTTTTTATTTATAAGTTAATTTTGAAGAAAATAAGTTCGTGGAAATAATTATTTTATAAAAGGTAAAATCAGAAGTGAATATGAGAAACTGTCAAAATCCGTCTGTTAAGGATTTTACTATAACGTGATTTATACTGCAAGTATACGATGTTAAGTTTTATAATATAATTATGGAGTTAGAGTGTCGAACCCACAAGGATTGTAATTCAAAGTTTTACTAAGTACTATAATTATATAACTTCTATTTTATCTAGATGAATGAATGTTATAATCAATATTTTAAAACTAACATGGTGATGAATTCAATGAATACAAATTATATGAATTTAATCAAGCTGGAAAAGTCTAGGGAATGATTTCACTTAACTATCAAATATGATTATCAAAAACTTAGTTATCTCTAATCAATTTTCATTGTTTATAAGCAAGATCCCTAATGTAATTCTATCC
>CAIGRN010084472.1:0-24460 GCA_903798345.1 Fraxinus anomala | reverse complement strand
TTGAGCACCAGATTTTTCTCCTCACACCTTTGTAACACAAGTGACAAACGCTCTAAACAGTCATCGAACGAGTCTCCAAACACTAAAAATCATCCATGAAAACTTCTATGTACTTCTCAACCATGTCAGAGAATATCGCCATCATACATCACTGAAAAGTTGCAGGTACGTTGCAAAGACCAAATGACATTCTTCTAAAGGCAAAAGTACCATACGGACAAGTGAAGGTTGTTTTCTCTTGGTCTTTTGGAGCAATTTCTATCTGATTATATCCCGAGTATCCGTCCAGGAAATAGTAATGAGAATGTCCTACTAACCTCTCCAACATCTGATCGAAAATGGGTAATGGGAAGTGACCTTTTCTGGTGGCATTATTCAGCTTCCTGTAATCTATGCACACTTTCCATCCCGTTACTAACCGTATTGGTATCAGTTCATTGTTTTCGTTCTTCTTCACTATAATTCCACCTTTTTCAGGCTCCACATGTACTGGACTGACTCAAGAACTATCTGAAATGGGGTAGATAATTCCTATATCGAGCAATTTCAGCACTTCTTTTCTTACTACTTCCTTCAAGGTTGGATTCAATCTGCGCTGCCTTTCCACTGATGGCTTAGACTTGTCCTCCATCAAGATTTTGTGCATACAAAGAGTGGGACTGATTTTCCAAATATCGGCTATCGTCCATCCAATTGCACTCTTGTGCTCCCGAAGTATCCCCAATAATATAGTTCCTTCTGCTGTTGTGGTGTCATTAGCAATGATCACTGGCAAAGTCGAAGAGTCTCCCATATATACATAACGGAGATGTGACGGTAAGGGTTTTAACTCTAGAGTCAGTTCTTTCTCCACTGAAGGAACTGGTGGTGTAGGATTGGAACCAAGAGACTCGTATTGCCAATTTCTCTTTTCAGTTGGTTGTTCAGCTAAACTCACTGTGCATTATGTTCCTTTTTACTCCCTCGAATTATGCGTTGTCTGCATCACATTCATTTTCTGGATTTGTTGCATGAAATATATGTCACATGCTTATCAAGAACATCCACCTGGCAACAAGTATATGAAGTCAATGGGTATTTCATTGCTTTGAACATGTTGAAAATGACTTGTTCATTGTCCATTCGAAGAATCATTTTTCCATCATAAACATCAATCAAAGCTCGTCCTGTAGCCAAGAATGATCTTCCCAAGATAAGAGAAATGTTTGAATCCTCCTCCATGTCCAGTATAATGAAGTCAGTCGGGAAGATGAATTTATCAACATTGACAAGCACATCTTCAACGATCCCTTTTGGCCTTTTAATAGAGCGATCAGCAAGTTGCAAGAAAATTGTTGTAGGTTTAGCTTTTCCCAATCCAAGAGACCTGTACACGGAGAGTGACATCAAATTAACATTGGCACCTAAATCACATAAAGAATGCTAAAAAAAAATTAGAACCAATTGTGCACGGTATAGTAAAACATTTTGGATCCTTTAATTTATGAAGTAGCTTCTTTAGGAGGATTGCACTGCGTTCCTCGTTCAAGCAAACAGTCTCATGCTCTTCCAACTTTCTCTTGTTGGCTAGGATCTCTTTCAAACATTTTGCATAACTAGACATCTGTGCAATTGCATCTGCAAACGGGATGTTTATATGTAGTTTCTTGAAAATCTCAGCAAACTTTGCAAATTGCTTGTCTAACTTTCTCTTCTGCAACCGTTGAGGAAATGAATCGGTGGCACATAAGCTTTGACGGGATTTGGTGCTCTGACTGTAGATGGTTCTTCTTTCTCTTCATTTTTATCTTCATTTGTTGCAGATTTCTCATCTTCAGGGGCCCCTTCAACTTCTGCCCCTTTCTCTGTCTGTATGGCCGTTTTACATGGATCTCAGGTAGTTGTACTCCAGTCCTAGTTGTAATTGCTTACACTTGCTCCTTTGAATTTATCATTGTATTGCCCGGCAATGTCCCTTGGGGGCGTTCTGCAAGATGTTGAGCTATCTGGCCAATTTGTGTTTCCAACTTCTTGATAGATGCATGTTGATTTTGGAAATTCGTATCGATTTGCTAGAACACCTTATCTGTCTTTTGCATATATTGGTTGAACATTTCCCCCAAACTTGGTTTTTTCTCCTGTTGGACATTATTTGGAACATTCGCGGGTTGATTATCAGACCATCTGAAGTTCAGATGTTGTCTCCATCCTGGATTGTAAGTTTGTGAATACAAGTTAAAATTGCGGGAGCTATTCTAAATGAAGTTGATCTGCTCCTCGGGAAAGTCCATAGACATACAGCTCTCAGTTGCATGATTAGATCCACAGTTTTCACATGGTGGACCACTCATTACTGCATATGTTCCTCTTGTTTGTGATTTCACCAACAGCTCCATCTGCTTTGTCAAAACTGCTATTTGAGCATTTGTAGATGCGGCGTGATCCAATTCATACACCTTCGGTACTCTCGGTTGGCTCGTCAGACAAACACCCAGCTCAACTCGGGGCTCGTTTCGAAAAGAGCCAGAGCTGCCCACGAGCCGAGCCGACGAGCTATTCGGCTCTTTTGCCAACCCTACACCACATCCACCACCAACCTTTCATCACACCAACCATAAAGACCACCACACACTACTGAACAAACGGTAAGTTACCACAACCTCACCAACACCATCATGACCTCACCAACATCGAAATCGTCGTCATCGCCACCTCAAATCCACATATAACGGAGACCACAACCACCACACAACAAAAAAGCCCCAAACAACATCAATCACAACCACCAACCAACAACAATCACAAAGAACAGATAACCTCAATCTCCACCATACCACAACCACAACCATCACCTAATAATAATAATAATAAAAAAAAACCAAACCAAACATCACAACAATCACCATCACCATCACCATCACCACCACTACCACAAAACACTACGCACCACCAAGCAATCAATAGGAAAATCTCAGTTCGCGCTGGTTTGCCGACTTAGATCCTCACTGGTTATCCGACTCAGACCACTATGCACTACCAACCAATCAACGTGCAACCCATCACCACCGCTATCACTGAAAACCAGTTTGCCGTTCGAAAACTTGGTTGTTACAGGCAACCCAAATCGGCGGCTGCAGCAAGCGCTGCGATGCTAAAAAAACTTACAAAGTCACCGCGACGTTGTAGATCTGTGACACCGGAGAAACAATAGTCACCGATTTGCAACGCCTCGGAAGAAATAAGATGGGGTTGGACGCTCTTCCATAACATTAGCCAGATAGGTGTTGTGTGATAGAGAGATTATGGAGAGGGAAAAGTGATATAGAGAGATAATGGCGTAGGAAAAGTGATTAGGATTTGAGAAATTTGGCGGGGGTGGAAGGGGATAGGATGGGGTATATAAATTGATTTAATTTTATAATATTATTATTAATTGAATAGTACCTGATTTTTGGTTAAATAGATCTTACACCCTTTTTTTTTTTTTTTTTTTTGAATTGTGATATTTAAAAAACATGGTGCAGTGTAGCTTCCGCTTAAAAAATGGGACTCAAATATGGGCTTAGTTACTTTGGGTTTATAAAAGATGAAATTACACAATAACCGGTGTTTAAATATTACTTTTCAAAAATCAAGGACAAAAAGTTTCACTAATCATAAATTAGGTAATAATTATATATTTTAATATTACTAATAATATTATAATTAATCAACCTCCCCAATTCTATTTCGGGCAATTCATCCCTAATCTCATTTTGAAACCCTAAATATCTCACCATTTCTCTCTCTTCACTCTCGCCTCTTCCTTCTCCATTGTCTCTATCGTGGGTCGCCTCTCTCTTCTCCATGCTCTCTGTCTTCGGTTCGACGATTTAGCACCGACATAAAGCTCTGGCGCTTGACATTCCACCATGAGCTAAGCTCCGATGATCTATTCCAAATGCAGAGCTCGTGTAAACACCACCGTAGAGCTGTGAATGCAGATGTTCCGACCAGAATGAGAGCGAATCGCGACCGTGCTTGGTTTTTTTGGTTTTTTTGGATTTGTGGTGACTAATGGATGACGTAGTAGCGACGGTGGCACGGTGCGATGATGGTGGGTTTGAGCATCGCCGCACACATTTTCTTTTCTCTGTGAGTGTCGTTTCATAGTACCCCTCGCAGCGTCGGAGAAGTCGCACGATGATCGCAAACAGCACAGCGTCGCTGTACCGGCTTCTTATGCAGCTCTTTGCAGCGCGCGATCGGTGGTGATGTTCATTTTTTTCTGATTGTTTTGATGTTAGTTGTTGGTGGTTTACTTTTCAGTTTGCAAATGGTTGTTTCCAGTGGTGGTAAGGTGGTAGTGGTTGTTTAGTGGTGCGGTTGTTTGTAGGTTGCAAAGTAGTGTTTCTGACGGCGACGGTGGTGGTGGTGTGGTGGTGGCGATGGTGGTCGGGTGAGGGTGGTTGCAGTTGCCGTAGTGGCAGTGACGGTAGTGTTGGTGACAATGGTATGTGACCACTATTTGGTGTATATGACTAATTTTTTGGTCATCAGTGACTAAATATGGGTGGTAGATTGGATCGGGGTGGAGTGTTTCGGTGTATGTGACCAACTATTTGGTTCAACTTGAAAATATGTGATCAATCGATAAAATGTGACTTACAATTTTTTTGATCTGTAACAAATGAAATAAATTGTGACGTATAAAAAAATTTATTTGTGACCTCGAAATAATTTGTGACCAATTAATTTGATAAAATGTGACCAATAAATAATTTGTCTCACAAAAATGTATCAGTGACCATGAATTGTATAATTGTGATTTTAATATATTTAATTAATAAAATATATTTAATTAATTAACAAATATCTGATTTTTATATTTTTAAACTTAAGACTTGAAAATTGATTTAGTGATAGTTAACATCTGATTTATAAACTCTCCCTTTATAAAATAAGGGGAAAATTCACAAGAACAATACTTTAAGCCCCTATTTGAGCCTCATTTTTTAGCCAAATTGCATTTTGAAATAGTATTTTGTTAGAGAATGTATGGTAAAAATTAAAATTTTTAAATTTACATATAAAATTATTTTATAGGAGAATGTCCAATTAAAAATGAGTTTTAAAAAAATGAGTTTATAAAAATCTGGGGGCCAAAGATAGGCTAAGTATGCAATTTCATATTTAAGAAACTTACAAAAATATTTCAGAAATCAAATGATAAATCATATGAATATTTTATATACATTTTTAAGATATTAACGTCAATGAAGTTTAGGTAAATTAATCTAATTTTAGATATTTCCATCAATAATATCATATCATAATGTATATTATTTAGTCCCCGTTTGCTTGTCATTATTGAAGAAAAAAATAACATTTTTGTTATAAAAAAGAGAGAACAAGAGAATAAACTAGGAAAATCAATGGACTTTTGTGTTTTATATTAAGAACCAAAGCCCATATTTATAGGAAATAATTAGTGATACAATAGTAGTAAAAACTAAGGCTGCAGTGGTATAATTGTCATTCACTAATAATCATATTATTTACCGCACATCTTCTTAAATGACACATTACAAAATATATACCTCATTAAAATCTTGTCAAGAAAATTCAGTAAAACAAAATTTGATCGAAAGAAAAAGAGTACGACTGCTACCCCTGATTTTAATAAATAAAAATTCTTGTGTCGAGCCATCCATATTTTGTACGTCAATGTCTTCAATATCACAATTTCTGGTAAAGTATGTCACATGTTGTCTTGTATAGTTTTCAAATAACACCATCTTCATATGGAATATTTATCAATCTTTGATAACTTTAGTAACATGATGATTAGAAAATAACTCTTATTGATCTTTTCGAAAGTCTCATACATATAAGAGTATTATTTTGAGGGTAAATGTCTTATAGGTTATGGACATTCATTACACAAATAATATGTCTCGTTAAAATCTTATTAGAAAAAACCCTGTGAGAAAAATCCTAATGAAGGAAAAGAAAGTACATTATTCTAAGTACGCTACGAAAAATGTCTCATTAAAAATCTTATTCGAAAAACTTAATGAGAGAAAACCTTGGTCAAGGGAAAAATAATACAATGCGTATTTACTCTCACCCATGATAATATTATTTGAATTATACTTCATGCATATTAAATCATTCAAAGTCATGACAGACGGCTCGCCGACTATAGTTTGTTTCAAATTTCATGCATCGTCATGATATAGAATATGGACTCGTGGTTTCATCAACCACGATCTTTGTGAAATTCACTATGTTCAGAGTTATACATTACATATTATGACTTCATTTTTCTCATTTCATTTTTGTAAAAATATACACCTTTACATTTTTGGACCGCAGTCCAGAAACTTTAATTTTTTCTAGTAAATTCCATTTAGGATTGCATCCCTTTTATATGGTTAATAATTACTTCGATCGATATATTTCGACGCATTTAATTCGATTTCTCACTATATGATGTAGTACATTATATGCAAAAATATTGTCGATAACTTTTTCCTTTTTGATTTTATTTCTTTTACATAACGACATAACTTATAGAGATATATCAATTTTCAACACATCTGGTACCTAAAGCTCTTTTGGATTTTTATAATTTATTGCGTTTAAATACTCTATCAAGAGTATATGCTTCCTTAATAGGTCATTTTTTTCTAATTACTCCATTTTGTTTGGTGATTTTTTTGTATTAGAATTGAATATCATCACGCTTCAGGTGTGCAATAAATTTATCAAATATAATATTTACTGATTGTCCTTTAAGATGTTAATTTGAATTAGAGCATTTAAAACTAGTGTATGAGATATTGTTGATCTCTTTGGTCAGTAAATATATCTATATAAATAATCTTTCGAACTTTTAGTTCGAATTATATTTACAAGAATTTAGATAATGATGCATTTATACATTATTTTCAGCTTCTTAATTCATTCTCTAATACTAAGAAAATTGTCCAATCAACTTAACAATCAACAAACTGTGTTACAAAAAATCACTCATTAGAACTTGATACAGTACATAAGGGTTCAAACCACGCATTTCTTCTCAACATTCTTTACTTTTCATTTCAGTGCAATGTGGTGGGTTAAATTACACTATAAAATAATTAGATGAAGAAATTAGGCTCTGACTACAAGCCAATTATAATGGGGAGAATTTGATGTTGGCATGGTGCGTAATAGCATTCCCTAAATATAAATGGGAACTATTTTGCTATCAATAGTAATGATTGAGAAATTGACCAGAGGCGTTTAACAAGTAATAGTATTAAACCATTTATCGATATCTCAACTAATAATTATTAAAATATTGATATTTAAACTCATTAGCATTAACAAGACATGTCATCTTAATTGTATAATTTGAAAATTATGTTCATAGTTTATCAATATATACTTTAATGTGTATATATTCAAATTTCACATTCTCAAAGATGCAGGAAATTAGTGTGTATATATGTGTGTTTGTGTGTGTGTGTGAGAAAGTGGTGGGACACTACAAATTTAGTAGGAGGAATATACATACCCTTTGATCTTAAATCGTGACCAATTTTCTTTCTCTTTCCCAAGCAAATTCTATAATCATGAATTCCAAATATATAATTTCTTTATTTTCTTATGAATGCGCTCAAAAGGACACACAATAACTCATTCATGACATTTGCACCAAATATAATAATTTAATAAAATAATAATAACAATCAAAGCATGATGAACGATAGAATTTGCATATGATCAAAGCCTTTTTTTAAGGTTATGAATTCACAATTTGCAATTACTTCTCATCAAAATGATTAAATTTCATCAACTTAACAAAGAAAGCTAAACAAAATATTCGTGTGAGACAAGAAAAACCATTTTTCAACTATGACATTTATTCGAGATTTGTACTATTTCGTGAACACAAAATGATATAATTTGAGAATTAGAAACTTACAAATTTATGTTTTTCAGGAGCAATAATACAACATTTTTCAATTTATTGTAATGTCATTGCCTTTTTACAATTAACAAAAATAATTCATTTTGGAATAATGAGAGAATAATTTAATATTATTCTAAAATATTGATTCTAAATTTATACTCTTCCAAAAGTAATAATACAATATTTACTTCAAATTCTATAAATTTGTGATTCTTCAACAATAACCACATAATATTCTTCAAGAATAATAATAAATATAGAATTGTGCTCTTTCCAAATCAGCACAATATTCTAGAAATACTGATTTGTATAAATTGATTCAAACGATTCAATAATATACTTCTGAAATATTTAAATATTATAATTGTGTTTCGTTGTAGAGCAACAATTGATTATCCTCCTAGCATATTAATTTAATATAAAAGTCATGTCACTCAAATCGACCACTGTGTTTGCCTCCGAACATCTTCAACTCTCAATGACGTGAATTAGCCACAAAAAAATTATATTTAATATTAAAAAATTAAATTATCGCCTGATTTTTGTTTTAAAATCTTTTAAACCTTATTTTGAAATTGAAAGTTAAAAAACATGGGTGTATGTAATTTCTATTACATACATCCATGTTTGAGCTCCATTAATTCAATAATATTTTTTTTTTCTCTTTTTTTCAACTACATATTTTTTAATAAAATTATGAATTAATAGCAGAAAACATCTTAGAAACGTTTCCATTTATGATATACCTCATACCCATTGGAAATCG
Source organism: Fraxinus anomala (assembly GCA_903798345.1). Lineage (NCBI taxonomy): Eukaryota > Viridiplantae > Streptophyta > Magnoliopsida > Lamiales > Oleaceae > Fraxinus > Fraxinus anomala. The sequence continues at coordinate 15,773 of CAIGRN010084472.1, read as the reverse complement.
CAGATAAATTTTCTGCCATCAATATCTGTCAGATTTTTCGTTAAAAACAGTATAAAATGTCCAAATTAAAAAGGAATAATTACAATTTTAATACCCAAACTTTTATTTTTTTTTTACAAATTAAATCCAATTTTTTATAGGGAAAACTGCAGCCGGGGTCCCTAACCCCACCCCCATCACCATCACCCATGGCAAAAACAATCCAAACCAGGAAAGCCACCGGACTCGCCACCAGTCCGCCACCGCCACCACACCAGACTAGCCAGAAATTTTCGTAGAATCACAATCAAATAAAAACACATGCACAAGCACAATTACAAAAATCAAAAAGCCATAAATTTTCCTACAATCAAATCGCTGACCAGCTAGAGATTTTCGCACCAGGAATCAAATCCATCACTTTGCGGAACCCAAAAGTCAACCTCCATAAATCTCGACACTTTGTGCTTTGCATGGTTCGTAGGAAACAAATCCCAAAAATCAAACCCCATATCATCTTGTTGGCGGCGTGTGAATTGATCTACGTATGAACTCAGAAATCAAACCCCATAAATCTCCGGTGAAACCAAAGTGTATAGACTTAGTGAATTGTATTCTGCAGGTGAATGGATTTTGGGTGTGGTTTGGGGGATGGGTTGAGGTTTGAGGACGACCATGGCTATTCAAAAAATTATTGAGGGAGAATAAATGATGGTCCAAATGGCCGCAAGGATGATGGTAGAAAAAAAAATTGAAGATTATGAAAAAGTCATAGATTTGAAAATCAATGGGTATTGATGATTTTCTGCTTCATAATCTTGACAAAAAAAATGGTATTTGTGAGAAATGTGAGTTGAAAACTTGGTTTGCTTAAGAATGTTGGGTTTTTCTGGGTTTTGGTTTGGTCCGTTGGTCGTGGGTGCGTGGGGTTGGGGGTGTGAAGAAGAAGAGGAAGAAATTTTATTTTATATTTTTTTTTTCTTTTTGATCTTTTGATTTAATTATTTTAATTTAATTGGTTTTTATGTGAAAAAAAAAATTGTGAAAGAAAATGAAGTGGGGTAGGATGGAATGTGGTGAAAAATAAAGTTTTAAATATTTGAGATTGTAGGTGGCACATATAAAAATATTGGATTTAATTTGTAAACAATAAAAGTTTTGATACTGAAATTACAATTATTCATTTTTAATGTTAGAATTTTTTACTATTTTTAACGAAAAATCTGATGAATGTTAACAACAAGGGGGTTTTCTACCCAAAATGTTTCAAATAGAAGGGTTTTTTGTGATTTTCAATAGATATGGGGTATATCGCAAATGTAAACGTTTTTAGGGGAATTCTGCTATTAATCTTAAAATAATATTACAAGTAATCTCAAAATTTCTCCTTCTTTTTTAACCATATATTATTCAAAAAATCACTATTACAAAATACATCTTTTGACAAAAAAAACTTATAATGTAGCTCAAACATGGGCTAATTAAAATATAATGATTTACTTAATTTTCCCGAAAATGAATCAAATAATGGGATGCGACACGTTTAATCAATGGAAGAATTCATAAATCATGGTTTCAATTTCAACAATTCAAAATTCAGGTTTTAAGTTTAAAAAATACAAAAATCGGGTATTTAGCTAATTATTTAAAAATATTTATTATTTAAATATAATAAATCCAATAAATTAATTTATTAAAATATAGTAAGGACACAATTATATGCAATTTTGTCACAATTATCTAATTAATTAATCAAAACTTAATTTTCGATCACAATTTATCAAATTATTGGTCAATTTTTTTCTCGATCACAAATCAAAAATTTTATGGGTCACAGATTACTTTTCGAACACAAATAAAAATTTCATAGATCACTAATCAAAAATTTTATTGCTCACAACTTATTTATTCATTGCAAATCGATCACAACTTATCAAATTATTGGTACGATTTATTTTTTGTCACAAATCAAGAAATTTATAGGTCACATGTTATTTCTCGGTNTCACAAATCAAAAATTTTATGGGTCACAGATTACTTTTCGAACACAAATAAAAATTTCATAGATCACTAATCAAAAATTTTATTGCTCACAACTTATTTATTCATTGCAAATCGATCACAACTTATCAAATTATTGGTACGATTTATTTTTTGTCACAAATCAAGAAATTTATAGGTCACATGTTATTTCTCGGTCACGAATCGAAGATTTTATAAGTCACAAATTATTCATCGATCACAAAATCAAAATTTTTATTGATCACAACTCAATTACAACTTAATAAATTGTGAGTCATAGTCACAATTTTTAGGTCATATATTATTTATTTGTCAAAAATTAACCAATTATTGGTTACAATCAACCAAATAATTGGTCACAAACACCCACCCCATCTCATCCCACACATGACCATCGCCACGACCACGACCGCCACCACCACGACCACCGCACACAGCACCGCCGTCAAAAACCACCACTACACAACACTTGCAACCACCACCTCAACACTGCCTCCAGCAGCACCACCGTCGCCGCCAGAACCACCACCACCACCACCTCCAGACCAAAACATACAACAGATCTGCTTCTCTTGCAGATCTCACAGTGGTCAACACCACTACACAACCACTACCGCACATAGCACCCCAACCACACAATCGAACCTAATCATTGAACACAGCACCATCGAACCTAACCACCGCACCACACACCACCATAGAACCCAACACCGCACCACTGCACCCAACCACCGTACACCGCAAACACTAAACCACCGTCGCACCATCTAAACCCATCGTCATCTGAACTCGTCGGATCTAACTAGAGCCATCGCTGCTATGTCGTGTTGCCGGAGATGACGCTATCACTCTCAAAGCTTCGAACAAGGGGATGACGCCGCCGAACTCAAAATCGTGCTGCGTTGACGTCTTCAAATCAACGCCATTCTCAAATCGACGAGCGACGGATTCTGGTGGGCATGGTGGCGACGTAGTGACTGTGGGCAGTGACTGGCCTGAAAGATATTGGAGAAGGGAGACGAGAGAGAGAGAGAGATTTATGTTTTAAATTTATTTTAAGGTTTGGATGTGTAGATAGGATATGGTGTGTATATAAATTAATTTATAATATTATTATTAATAATAAAATATTAATTTATAATAATTAAATGAATATCTGATTTTTGTATAATGAAACTTTCAAACTAACTTTTGAAAAGTAGGATTTTGCTTAAATTTCCCTTTAATCAAGTGTTGGATTTATGCCGAGGCGGAAAGCTTTGAACCTGGGCCTGGCCCAATTATTTGAAATACATACCAGAAGTCCTGCTCAACCCTCATTTCAAAATTCTCTCACACACACACACACACACACTAACAAACTCTCTCTCTCCGAAACTTCAAACCAGAAATAGTAAGAAAATAGAAATTCAAAGAAATGGCAGCAAACATCGGTATAATGGATTCTGCATATTTCGTCGGCAGATCGGAAATTCTGTCCTGGATCAACTGTACTCTCCAACTCAATCTATCCAAAGTCGAAGAGGTATATCCTATTCAAAAACCTGATTCGTACTTTTTTCTGTGGTATAGTGGCGAAAACACGAACTTTTAATTTGACCGTTTATTTAAGCTTTAAACAGATCCAATTTCTGATCAGAGTAATTTGGGCTCTGATAGTGGGTTTTCCCTTTTTAACGCTTTTTAGGTTTTTTGAGTTTTTAATTTCTTGAAAAATTGTTTGCTTTCTGCGGAAAATGGTGCGTGAATTATTATTATAATACTGGAAAAAATTTCAGGCTTGCACGGGTGCGGTTCAGTGCCAGCTGATGGATGCGGTTCACCCAGGGATGGTGCCGATGCACAAAGTCAATTTTGATGCCAAGAACGAGTACGAGATGATCCAGAATTACAAGGTCCTTCAAGACGTGTTCAACAAACTCAAGATCACCAAGGTTTTCTTACTATTTTTCCTGGGCTTCCATTTTACTCCTCAAGGAAATCTAGAAATTTATTAAATTGCTTATTTTGAAATGGGTTTTATTTAACTGAAATCTCTGTGCCTTCTGCTCCTTTCCTTCTTATGTTTTATCCTGACTCTTTTGGTGGATGAATGATTTTATGTTATTTATTTGTATGTTGCAGCATATTGAGGTGAACAAATTAATCAAAGGAAGACCGCTGGATAATTTGGAATTTATGCAATGGATGAAGCGTTACTGCGATTCTGTCAATGGAGGGCTGGCAAGAAGGTAATTTCTTCAGCCTAAAACATTCTATAATTTTCTTTTCTCTTTGCTTATTTTGTTGAAATTTTAGGAATTACTTAGTTATGAATGAAGCTATGAGTAATTTGTGCACATTTGGACTGTCACCACCAGACACTCTGTTTATTTGTAATTAATGGTTTGGAAATATTGTCGTCATCATCTATGACTTAATTGGGATAGCATTTCTTTTGATGTAATAGATTGTATTTCATTTGAGTAATTAATGGTTTTTTTTTTTCATGTAAAAGTATGGGATACAAGCGTTTGTCATTATTGTAATGGTACTAGAATGGCTCACATTTTGTTATTGTTTCATTGTCATATCCATTTCCATTTCTTTGTTGATTTTTCCGCTTGTGGAACTGTTTTGGTTACAAATGTTTGAAGTTTTCTTAAGAATGTTTATCAATTAATTCTCATGTAAAATGTGACTTCATTCCTTTCCCTCACGTGCTATTTAAATTTCACAGCTCTATTGTCTCTTTTGTTATTTTTCTAATTTCGTTGTCTCATTTAGTATTGGAGTTACCATTAAATCATAAAATCTCGTCACATAAGAAATGTATTTCGGTGCTTAGATGTTTTATGTTAATTAATGATCACATTGCTTGTATACTTCTTTAGTGTGAACTTGATTTGATGAAGCATGATATTTAGAATCAGGAAACTTTGTCATAGCTATGCGCCTCTATGCCATAGGTACGAGAAAGCAATTCAATCTTTATTCCGTTGGTTTATGGTATTTTCATTTTCTTCAGTCTAATGTGTTGTTTATGAGAAGAGAAACAAACATTCTTTTTGGAGTACGTATGAGAATATATACGTGATATTAATTATTATGTGGTGTAGCCATCATAATGTGTTAATGCTTTTTATGTTTCTCTGCCATTCTACGTCAATATCAGTTACAATCCTTTGGAAAGGAGAGAGGCCTGCAAGGGTGGCAAAGAAGCTAGCAAGAAATCTGCAACAGTGCAACCTTCAACTAAAAATGCAGCATCTAACCCGAAAAATGCCCCTCATAATGGACGAAGGAATGATGCAACTAATGTGAACTTAGCAAACCAATCTGTTAAGGCAGCTAGACCTTCTGGTGGAGGGCCTCCTGTCAATCCAGAAGCAGATCGCACTGCATATGAGCAACAGGTTCTATAGTATGCTGATGGCTGGTGCTCATGAGTTAAGATTATCGAGAGGCATATTTATGTTTATGTTTGTGTCACAGATTACAGAGTTAAAGCTATCAGTGGACAGTCTTGAGAAGGAGAGGGACTTTTACTTTGCCAAGCTGAGGGATATTGAAATCTTGTGCCAGTGTCCCGAGATTGAAAACCTTCGAGTAAATCCTTCAACTTATCTTACTTTTAGCAACTATCTTACTTTTAGCAACTTGGAGCAAGACAAAGTGATAAATATAACTTTTTCTGTGAGTACTTATTGTTATTTTTTGTATCCCAGGTGGTTGGAGCAATACAAAAGATTTTATACGCTGCAGATGATGATTCATCAGTGGTAGCTGAAGCTCAAGCCATGATAATTGAGAATCAGCAACAGTTGGAACCGCTAGGTTCCATACTAGAGGAGGCTGAAGACGAGCCAAAGGGGGATAATCAGAAGAGGAAAAGTATTATCAATATCGAGGTTGAAGCTGCTGCTAGCAACACATTGACTCCAAGACAAAGGACTTCTGATGCCTCAGATGTTCATTGTAGTGGATCACCTCTCGTGACTTATTGATCATCTCAATGTCAAGGATTGACTCCAAGTTCATGTGATTCTAGACGACTCCCCCTCATTGTCTCCATCCACAAGTTGTTTTTTTTTTTTGTTGTTGTTGTTGTTGTTGTTGTTCCAATTACAATGGTCTAATAGTACAAACCACTAAATTTTGAACGCTATATCTGTCGTTGTCTTACCAATGTCTTAATAATAATAATAATAATCTGTCTTACAATGTTAGCAGTCTGAGTTCATTCCTTAAACTTGGGACTTCCTTTCACCTTTTATCTTTCCATTTGCGTACCTCTCTCATGGAGAGGATTAGACAATGTAATTTGCAAGATTCTAACTTATTTCTCTTTTTGATATTGTCTGCTCTTGTTTAACATTATGTACCAGATATATCTTAAATGATTAACTTTTCTCCTAGCTTTGTAAAACTTCAACTTCTTGGTGTTTGATCCTTTATATGATATGATTTACACGAAGTCTCTGTTTGTTTCAGCTAAAAAGTCGATTAAAAATAAAATAAAAGTCTATAATTAATTTTAACTAGACTATAACTTTTAAACATACATTTTATTAGTTTTTATTAAAATTTGCTAAAATCTGATTTTTATCTAAATTAAAGCCTCGGTTTGGTTCCTATTTTTTAAACTCATTTTTTATCAAACGTATTTTTAACTATATATTTTTTCATTAAATAATTTTGCACGTCATCTCATAATTTTTCCATACTTTAATCACACATTTAAAAAAAAAAAAATACATTTTATAAAATCTATTCTTATGAAATATTTTTAACAAGGGCTAAATCACAAGATCAAGGGGCTTCACCTCAACTCTTAGTAGAGAGCTCATTTCTATCTGTAGAAGAGTTATTCGTTCAAATCTGACTCTGCTGATCGATGAGCCATAGGATGGTCATTGGCCCTTAATGGACATGTAGTGCGAACCCATATTCTTAGTTGAAATCATTATTCATTTTTTCCTTTTGACGCTTAATTGGAACTCAGTTTCCATTTTCACGTTCCAATCAAACGACTATAGTGAAATTCGTTTTTCTGTGACATTTTTCATGAAATTCGTTGCAATCAACATGGCCTAAAATAAGTCAAGAATTAACCTTAATGCTACTACACTCAAATGGTATTATTGTCCTAGAATTTCTCGATTTGTTGTCTAAGTAGCATACTATTCACTTATGAGCTGTAAAAGACATAAATGCTGCAGTCTTGCAATCAAGTTATTAGCATCAATCATGTATACATGATTTCTTTTTTTATTAAATATGCAACTTAAATAATCACACAGAAAATAATTGGAACTTCCTAATTCCTATATTGAGCATCAAGAAAAATTATAAGCACTGTCACCAATAAATCATGCTAATGCATGACAGGACAACTGTTCATGCTAAATGCCACAGGCAGACAATTTTTCCTGCCATCAATGTTGAAGATAGTTTAAGTGAATATATTTGTCTACCCTCTAATAATTTAAGCTTTTTTATGAGGTGGTTTAACGTGGTACTAAAATAGATAAAAGTTTCGAATTCATATCTCACCGTCCCGTTTACAGAGCTTGTGCATGTATCCGGCCTTCATATGAGAGGCTTGAAAAAGATGGTTTAAATAAATCTCTTTTGCGGTCTAACAATTTTAATTTTTATATGAGGTGATTCAATTGTCAAAATATATCTCTACATTTGAATTCAATAAACCAGTTAACAAGCACATTGTCCATTTCCAAACTGTCTTGGATTCACGAACTCCTTAATATATCCATTCCTCCTTTGTAAATTGAAGACTTGAGATACTCCGTTACTGTCTATGATTTTTCATAATAAACCTAGTTTTAATTTGTCACTTTTTATGCCTTTTTCTCTTTTTTAATAAGGAGTTCCTCTTCCAACATGCTAGGAATGAGCGAAAGGGTCGGGGACCTTCAACCTCTCCATCCAGCATGCAGAAAACCGCGATTAGCAGAAGATATACCATTACATAATCTAAAAGAAAAATTCTTCACTAAGCACATATGATAAAATACAGTGAAAGAGTCCCCAATCCTATCGTCGAATCTTTACACTTTAATCCTTGTAAAAACCGGCTTTCATAGCCTTGGTTTTAGGGGATTATGAGAGATTGAGTGGTGACCCAAGCTAAACTTATAAGATTGAACCCAGACCGAAGCCTATTGGTATAGACTGAATTAAGAGAGCAGATCTTTAATCCAAGACCAGGAAAGCAAGCTATACCGAAACCCAAAGCCAAGAAATCAGAAAATGTTATGAGGTTTAGCCTAACCTCATTTAGTATAAGCTCAAGGCAAAAGAGGGCTCTAACCACCTGTGATCAATCCATAGATACAAGTATTATTTGAGACATAACATGCAGGATACATTATATTCTTCAGATAACATGAATATCTCATTGATGCTAATTGTCATGTGAATGTAACTAAAAGAAAAATAACTCCAAAAACCATCTTTCCATTCTTAATCTCCCTCATGAATCACAAAGTTAATAGAGTCAATTGTTCAAAAAATTTCCGACTATCACAAGGATTTGACCAGAAACAATGACATATAATATGTCACAAAATTTAAATTAGTAAAACACATATAGCAGATAATGAAAAGAACGGGAGTTCATGAAGGCTGCTACCCACACCTAAAGACACGCTCTGCTTCTCTTAATTATAGGTTCCGGTGAAGATGAAATAGATGACCCGACTGTCCACGAATCATTAGAGCTATCAGAGCAAAAATATGCATCGATGATGCCTTTCGGACTGCTTATAATAGCATCGTGTTTGCGCTTTTGGCAAGGTCTGTGGCCATGATCTTCCATTACCTCAAGGATTAGTTTATTGCAATCGTCAATTCTTTCCTGTTATAATTCATACAAGAATTTAAGAAACTAAAACACAAACTGGAAATCTTTAGACTCAGGTATGGACTCAAAAAGTAAAAAGCTAACCTTGCTGATTCTTAGCACACTCATAAGCTGATTTTGGTATTCCATTGCATTACATGGTTCTATTTCTCGAATCACGTATATCATTGTTGCACCAGCTATAACAGATGGAAGATAATGCACAAGCCTAGGATCTGTGTTCGGCATACAAAATTGACAAAAATATAAATCAACGCATTTAAAATGATATATAATTATAAAAGTAGAATCAAAATAACTGATCTACATACCGATTATGATAGAGAGAATCAGGCTCTCACACCTCGTCAAAAAATCCCAGTGTAGGTTAGTCATCAATTCAAATCTCCTTGCAATGTGATCACAGAACGAGAGTGGAGTCACAGGATTCATATTCCACCGGAGAGTAGACAATACCAGAAGCTCCATTTTCTGAATAGTCTTTGACTCAAACACATATTTCGACTCTTCCACCTAGATAACACCAAAGCAAAATCTAAATCATTAACCAAACAAAATATTCAAATAACAACTTCTGAGTCCCACGTTGCTCATGAAAGACATGTATTGTAGGTTTATAAGAACATCATGCGCTCAATCCTTACAGTTTTAACAGTGAGCTCTACAGAACATGTTTATAACAATAATCTTTACCATGGAGTTTCAAACATAAAAAGAACCACACAACGCATTTTCGCAAACACTTACAATACAAAAGTACAAACAGAAAAATGAAGAAACGTCAATAAAGCAACATACTTGAAGGTCTATTAGAAGAGGCACTTGAGTTTCCTCCACCTTGGCAGCTATAGAAAGACAAGCTACAGCAGCCAATTGACTCATCCATGGCTTATTTTTCTGAAAAGAAGAGCTTGTAACAAACCTATCATAATAATTCACAGCTAAAACAGCAGTATTGGCATTGAATCCATAGTGGGCAATCACCTTCACCATCCACTTAACAGCTTCTTTCCTCATTATTTTCAGTGACCCATCAGATTTTATTCCATCATAGCTCAAATGGGCCTGTGTTTTTTCCTTGGACAAGAGTCTCACAAGCTCATCATTTTCCCAAAACAGATCATGCTCAAACAGAAAAGCTAAGGGCTTTTTAGAAATTTCATCAAAACCCCCAATTTCTGATTCGTTGAACCCAAACCCACCTTGCAAATCTTCATTAAAACATTCTTCCTCACAGAAGAGGGCATCAAAAGCTGGATTCTGGACAAGTGATTCTTGTTCTTGAGAATAGGAAATCATCTTGCTCTTCTGAGAAGAAGACACTAATAAAATCTCTATTAATGCTTATCAGTTTATGCATCTTAGGCAAAGTACATATTTTCTTCCCTTTTTTCTTTTTCTTTTTTCCTCTCTCGCTTTCTGCGGAACTGGGAAGCGAGAAAGAGAGATTGGTTGCGGCGTGGGGATTAAATACAGTAAAGAATGTATACACTATTACAGTATACAGGCTGGTTTGTCTTAATATCAGTGTTTGGTGGAAAAAAAAAAGTAGTAAACAGAAGTTTAGGATTTTAAGGTTAAACTTAAAATAATAGTGGTAATAAAATCACGTTGATATTCTGATAATTACGGAATTAAATCTACCACTGGTCACTCAATTTTTTACTTAAGGTCACTATAGTCCACTGATTTTTTTTTTTCATCATGGTCACCCAATTTCAATTAACACTTTACCATGACCACCCAATTTGATTTTATTTTACCATAATCAATCAACTTATTTTCACCATTTTCAATAATTTAAAAAGGAATAAAATTGTAACTTTGCATTATATATAAAAATAAATTTAAAAAAACAAAAATAAAAGTTTTTTTTGTCAGAATGTTTTTTTTAAATCATTTTTTATTTTATTGTATTTTTTTAAGTAACGTTTTTTTAAAGTTTTTACTTTATTTTATTTTTTTAAGGATCGTTTTTTAAATAACTTTTTTAGCCCCTGTTTGAGCCACATTATTTTTTTCATTCTCATTCTCCTACTCATTTTTTCAACCATATATTTTTCAATAAAATAATATTTTCTATCACATCAATAACTTTTTTTTTTCAACCATATATTCTATATCAATCTACTATTCCAAAATAATGTAAAACACACCCTTATTTTATTTTTCCAAGTGACATTTTTTTTTAAAAAAAATATGTTTTTATTTTATTTTAAAAACTTTTTTTGTTAAAATAAGTTTTATTTTATTTTCAAAATGCTATTTTTAAATCAGTTTTTATTTTTTTAAGTAACATTTTTTAAAATAATTTTTTATTTTATTTTTATTTTTTCTAGAAATTTAATTTATTTATATAATGTAAAGTTACTGTTTTACCCCTTTTAAAATGAGTGAAAAGAAATTGGATGGTCATGATGAAACTTTATATGAAATTGAGTGGCCATGGTACTAAGTATAAAGTGGGATGACCATGGTGAAATAAAATCAAATTAAGTTGATATGGTGACACTAAATATAAATGTGGGTGGTCGTCGGTGGATTTAACACGATAACTATGTGAAAGTTTTTTTTTTAATTTTTTAATCAAATCAAAAATCGATCGAGTTTGACATCTCCCAAACAAAAATAAATAGTAGATTAACTCACAAGAGGTATTATGTAGTTGGTGAATTCCTCTATCACATGCTCAAATTCTTCGTGACATATGTAAAGGATAGCATTGAGGTTGCCTACTTCCACAAAAACGATTCCAAATTCCCTTGGCCCCTGACGCGAATGGAATGGAAACTCCTTGCCCCCATCGAGTTGACAAGGCGGGTTTAGGGTAGGGTGCACCATCCCATCGTGTTTAAGGTTGTCTACTTAAAAAGATATATTTATATTTAAAATAAAAATCTAAATTACCCATCCAAATAATCTCATCCTCTCTTCTACCATACTGTCATTACTATTAGTTGTCCGTATCTCTCACACTGTACACTAGACAATAAACGGGGCAAATAGGAGATAGGATTTTAATTAATTTTTTTTATTATTATGGCATCCAATTTAAGTTTATTTTTGATGTAAAATTATAGTTATATAACTCATAAAGTGTTCGGAATGTTTCCCGGTTAATCCTAAAGTTTATCCGCCATCGTTTCATTGGCCAATCTTGATCTCCGTTATTTTGAGATCTTATTATATATTTAAAATTTGTCTTGACTTTATATGTTTCGCTATTACGCCTTAACATATTACTTGAATAATCAATTAACGCTAACTTCGAATGACCTTTCATCCCTAATCACAAAATCATATGCCGATTCTTCTACATAATTTCAAGACCCCTTTTGTTGGTGCAAATAATTGTATCACGAAAACTAGTTTTTTTGCAATCACTCCTCTTACGATGATTAGTAACCAGATAATTATTGTCCATAGGCCAGCCTGTCTCACTTTTGTACTATATAATAATTATTATTGTTACAACTAATAATAATTATTGTTTTAATTAAGAATTTAATTCCCTCATCACTCGATTTGAAGCTTTGTGTACTGATTTATAATATCAGACAAAAAGATAGTTGGCGAAATGAATACCCCATTCGGTATGAATTAAAATTCAGAATTTAATTTAATTCAAAATCACTAATGAATCTTAACCACAAATTTCAAGGATTTCACAACTTTTCGACCGCATATTTCATCAATTTTTTATCAAAATTTATCAAAATTTGATTTTAATCCTTATCGAACAAGTGAGCAACAACTTCACTTCATCGAACAGGGGTGTTGGTAGAAGTGATTGTAATTTCAATCTTCTTTTATTGTAATGTCTAACTTGTGAAGGTAAGCAATGCCCCCATTTGGCGTGGCGCGGTGTAGGAAAATGTCTCTAATCTATTAATTACAGATGGAGAAAAAATAAAAATACAAAAATAAAAACCAATTAGAATAGACTATAGAGTATTTCTACAATATTCTAAGAAAAAACAAACTTTTAGTCCCTAGAAACTTAATTAACGCGGAACATACCTTCATCTATTGATTTGTATCTTGAGTAATGAATCTTGAATCTTAATCTTTAAATCTTCAATTTAATTACTACAAACCTTCTTATTGATTCTTTATTGTGAGTTTATGGATCTTCCTCTTCAATATACTTTCTCTTGTATTTTTGTATTGATGGGATAACATCAAGAATGAGAAATTCGCATATGAATTAGGAACCATAACCCTATATATAGTTTCCATATGTATTCGGTCTATCGTCAAATACAAACCCTAACGGATCCGGTCTCTACACATATAATCCGGTTCACACTTTATTTAGATGCCCAAAATCCAATTACTTAATTCTTTATTAGATCACTTTAATTTTGAACTTAACTTTAAGATAACATTTATACCCAATTAATTACATATGTCGACTTACATGGCAAATTAAATAATGGAAAAATTACCTAGAAACCTATATTTAAAGACTAATTTTCAAAAATAAGGGGGATTAATTTGTATTTCAAAAATCAAGTGGCAATTAGATTTTAATAATTATAATTAATAGAAATCTAATTAAACCTAATCTACGTACCCACCACCCATTCCACCCCATTTCATTCCCAAATCCAAACCGTAATTTCCCACATCTTCATTCCTTCTCTCTACCCTCTCTCTTTCATTATCGCCCTCTCTACCACCACCCATCCAACAATCTCCCTTTTCGGTGCGGCGAAGTATCACCGAGCGTCGAAGGAAACAACATATCGGCCACGAAGAAGATGCTTGAGACATCGCTGTTTGTAGAAGCAACGATGACAACTACAGCTATCGGACCCTCCCTCCCGGACCCAAGTCGAACTGGTGGTGACTCGAGTCTTCTCACCGGAGATTTCTTCACTAATCTATCCTGCATTACTTCGGCGAAAAATGATCAGTTCCTAAACTTCTACGTTAACTTCGACAGGCTTCTTTAATTGTTTCTTCTTCTAACAATGGTTGTGCAATTCGTGGAGATTTATTAGAGCATTATCTGTTACTTTTGAATTTGAAAATGGGAGAATTTGGAGTGGCCGAGCTGGTGGTGGTGCTAATATAGTAACTCATTAGGATCGGAATGTGAAGCTTTGGCCCCAATCAGAGCTGTTGCAGTGGAACATGACGGTGAATTATCACCTCCGATGGTGGTTGTGATTGTGATGTGTAGATCTGTGGGTGGTGTAAATCTGTAGTTGTGTTGATCTATTTGGTAGTGCAGAGGTGCTTATTGGTATTTATTGAAGGTGTTGGTGGAAGTGATTGTCATGATGATTGTTGTTGTGGATTTGAGATAAAGGTAGTATTTATGGTCGTAAATTTGAGTTGAATGTGATAGTGGTGGTGCATTGGAGGTGATGGTGGTGGTAACTGGTGGTGGATTGTGATACTGATCTGCGGTGTGTGCAGATTTGTTTGTCATGATCTTATGTGACTAGTTGTAACTTGGTCACATACCGTCGCAGTTAAGATATACCTTGTCACAAACAGCTACGCTGAATACAAATTTGGTCACAGTTAATTACACTGAAGATAAATTTAGTCACAATTAATCACTGATAACATAGGCAACTAAGGCAGGGTAAAAGAGGCTAAAAAAGGTTAGATGAATGAGCAAAATGTCAATTGAATTGATTTTTTGGTTTATTAGGTTGATATATGTTGGATAATATACTAACATATGATGGTTTTCTGATGGAGGAGTTGTTATTGTGATGTGTGTAATTGAATTTGGTAATAATTGTTGGTGGATTTTTCAACTCAATGGCAAATGGATGAATATCTGTATTTAGAGTTTATGAATGAATTATTGTATTATTTTTGTTATATTCATTTAAGTACTGTATGTTTTTTAATAGACAAATATGTATTGTACGTGTGTAAATAGGTTCTGTTAATTAAAATCAGGTCACAACTAGTCACATATAGACATAAATGTCGTTCAAGTTAAAATAAACATGTCACAGATGGTCACAATTAGTCACAAACACTACCGATTTGTAATTTACCTTGAAGTTTTGAATGTTTACATAACCCACTGTTAATAGAAAAACATATTTACTAAATAGAAGTGGGGTAGGTGGATCCATGGATTGGGGGTGTGATTTTCAATTTTTAATTTTGGAAAATTTTTTGAAAGGTGGGGTGGGTCCGTGGAGTGGGGTAATTTTCAGATTTGAATAGGGGTGGTAATAGGCCGAACCGAGTCGGCTCGGCCCTTACCCACACGAGCTTGGCTTGTCGAATTTTGGGCAAGCTCGACTCTTGCTTCGAGCTTGCCCAAAATGGGTACTCGGCGAGCCCAAGTCGAGCCTCTCGACTCGACTCGACTCGGTTCGTCTTTTTTTTTTTTTTATATACTATACTAAACTTAAAAATATATATATACACATTTTCTAAACATTCTAAATATATATTTTTCAAAATATTTTTCTTTTTTAAAATAATAAAATAAATAAATAAATCCTTTATATGGGCTTGAGATCGGCTACTTCAATTTTGAGTAGGCGGAATTAAAAATTGTATACGAACAACTTGTTACGTGTACAATTTTTAAAAAAAATTATAAAGGTATTAAAATAAAATTTTGTGATGAATATGGTTAAATTAAATATCAATTACTTGACTACATGCAATTTTGACATTTTTATCTTACAGTCGATAATGAGCATTTTCCCAGTCATTCACGTATATTAATATTTCTAAAATATCTTCTTTTAGTCGACTCCTGATCTTGGAGAGAACTCTCTTCCCTGTACTAAAAGCAGACTCCGAAGCTACAGTGCTAACCGGAGGTGTTAATAGATCTTTTGCAATTGCAGAAACAATTGGCCATCGACGTTCGTTATTTCGTCAGAATTCAATGACCTCTTCGTAACTTTTCCTAACT
>CAIGRN010084466.1:0-10418 GCA_903798345.1 Fraxinus anomala | reverse complement strand
TTAATTTTGTTGTTGATGATATTTTAACGAATAAGTAAATTTTCGTTGTTTGAACATGGACATTTGGTCTTTCAAATTCAAATTAACGACCAAATTTAAAAACTATTAATAACAAAAACTTCGTGGTTGAACGTGGAAATTCTTCTAAGACGATCCAACTATATATGAATGTGTTTTTGTAATGTCAAAAATGAAACATTAACTTTTGTTGTGATAAAAAAGTCCAATATTATGAAGTTAATTATGCATTGTGGAGAATCACTGTGAACTTGTCTTGATGAATGTGATATTTGCTGCCTAGAGTAAAAACAATCATGCTACACGTATACTTTATTTGACATCAAGTTTGACATTGTGGCACATGTCGTGGCATGAGTGGACGGTTTTAAAATAAAATACATTTTATCGCCTAACTGCATTTGAAAATACATGGAGTGTCAAACTTCATGTCAACCAATAATGTACAAGAAGCTTTGTTCGAGTAAAAAATATCAATCATGCTACTTGTACAATGATGGTTAAAAAAGTTTATTAACAATCACGACTTAACATCATCACATTCCTCAATTTCAAAAAATTTTAAAAACTATTTTCTAAATCAACTGCTCATATTTTATCACATCAAATATTGTCAACTATCATTGTAATTAATTCAAAGAATATATGCAGTTTTCATCTTTCTTGTCAATATGATTGTTATTCTGTCTCTGTAACTTTTGGGAAGCAATATATTTTTTAGTAGCAGATAAATCATTAGAAGAATCTATTCTTTTGGGGTAGCAAATTTTGCTTTTTGTTGAAGCTATTATTGATCTAACATATTCTTCTTGTTTCTTCCCTTGAGATAGTAATTTAACTTTTCTTCAAAGGAAGAATCCCATTCTCTTTCCCTTTGAGATATAAACACTTGATTACAACACATGTTTGATGAGACATGCTGAGATTAGTGACTTGACTAACCATCGAGTGCTTTCTTACATCTCACCACGAGATAAGACATGTTGACGAGTTCTTGTCATAGAAGATATAGAGCATAGTATCCTCACACGTGGAAGCGCCAATCTTTGTAGCCTATTCGTGATTCAGAAGATAAGTTGAAGAGTTCATGAGAATCTACTATGAGAATAAAAGAGGGATAGAGTAGACTTAAACAAACGTGGTGATCTGGTTTGTAAGGATCTAGTTATTTTAGACATTTAAGTAGATAAAGTGACAAATAAGAATTCATATAGTCGATAAGTCTTACTTCGTCATCATTCCAATGCTTTCAAAAACAGAAAAAGGCAACAACAAAAAACAGAAAAAATAAATCACTCCTCTCTCTATCTATCTATGAGAACACATGTCAAGAAGCTTCTTCCTCCCTTCAACTATTTCATCAAACAAGTCATCAAGTTGCCCTATTATGCTCTCAGTCCCACATTTCAGCACTGTAAAGCAACTCTTCAAGTTTTCAACCTTGTCATGAGTATTATCAAATTCCAATTCCTCGTACTCAGCAACTCTCTTCATTTCCAGTTTCATCTCCTCCATTGCAAATCTTGCCCTTCGAAACTCGTACACAAGGACTCCCGGCTGTCCTCCTGTATGATTTATGGCCGCAGACGACACTCTTTGAAGCAATGTTGCAGTCGAAACCATGAAGGCTGAACCGAATACGATGTTTCCTTCGTTGTCCCATTGGCAAAAACTTGTTTCCGGCCAATAGTATACGAGGCCGCTGAGTAAGATCACCAGAAGAACCGAGTTTAAGTTCCTCATTGCATAAAGAACTCCTCTAAAACCATTAAACTTGTTGAACTTTGATTTTACTGAGACATTCTCCTCGAATCTCAGAGATAGAGTTTGTAATCTTGTTTCTAGTAAGGTCTTGTTTTCCTCCTCCAGGGCCACTATTTCCCTTTGGCCACCATAGATCGCCCGAATTACCTGTCACTCAAGCAAAGATCGAAATAAGTCAAATTATCTAAACATGTTTGATACGGAACACTAGACAACAATGAACAGTAATCGTATATCAAGACATGCCTTGAGGGTTTGAAAATGAAAATCGAAGCTAACCCAAACCCAAAGCCAAACTATTCGAGATATATTTGGTACAAGATAAACGACCCGCTCTAGTAATCTCCAAAATACTAAACACGCCACCAGGGTTTTGGACTAAACCCAATAACTATTCCTGCAGGTTTTGTACCTAATACTAAAAAAATGAACAAGATTTCAACTTTTTTTTTTTCTTTGGCAATCCAGTTTAATACTGTCGAGTATTACCAAACTTCCCCATCAATATTTTTATCCTGTAATACTAACCTGACTGGAAAGTTGAGTATTGAAAACCTGATGCTGATCAATCAAAGAAGCTATATTAATACCAGCTGAGTAGAAATTCTCCATGGCCGATACCCCAGATTTTAGCACATGACAGGCTTCCCAGAGCCTCGAGCTTTCGTCCATGTATTCATCGAGCCATTTTTCTCCAACAGGCAACTGTAATCTCTGAACCAAAACTGTTAACTGGGAATGAAAAGATCGAAGGGTTGATAGAACACGTTGAAGAAAATTGATTGACATGAAATTCTCAGAAAGGAACAAAGTGTCAAGACTATCAACTTCTTTTGTGAGGAAGTTGTAGAAACCACTGACTGAGGTTGCAGTAGATGAAGAATGACTCATCATGGGAGATAAGAAGAGCATTGATATGTTAGTAGGAAAAGTTGAATTATATATATCCTCTTATTATTTCCATGACAGTTTGATGGAAAATTTGCATCTGAATCCTCAATCTTTACTCTCGTGCGCACTTTTTTTCTAACTTTTATTTCTTGACGTTTTTTAGGACCTTTTATTTTTTTGGTACAATTGCCTCTGATGACGGATACTGTCCAAAAAATCCTTTTAAGTAGTTATGTGCCCCCTCACACAATTAAATAAGTGGGAGGCATTAATGTCCACGCCTCCACGTCGGAGAGCAATTTTTAGAAAAAATAAACAACGAGGATGTTTTGAAGTTGACGAAAAAGGAGGATGGATGAATTGGTACAAAACTATCAATTAACATAAAGTGTGACCAAAACCTTACCATTTTACATGCTCAATTCACAAAACTTTATTGCTCAAGGTTCGAAGATGATTGCTACAATTTTTTTCTATAGATCTTTTGTTTCGATAATTATTTGTAATCCTATACATGAGGTTGTAATTCATGTATATAAAAGCTATACAACTTGTGTTTCTTGTTGTCTCAACTCTATTATAAGTTAAATATATTTTTCATTAAATTCCAAGGAAGTGAATGAATATATAAAGAGCTTGGATTTCCAAGGCTTATTTGTTGGGAGCAATTATGTGTGTTCCCTTGTACAGCAGAGGGGATGATTGAGATTCTATTATTTGAATAATAAGCATGAATGAGAGAGAAATTAACAATACAGATGACTTTTGAAAACTAAGGGCATATTCTTTTTACCATTTTTAAGCTTTTTTTTGCTTTTGATTTTTTAAAATAGTGAAAATGTGTTCTCTTTCCTATTTTCGAAAACGCGTTTTTGAAAATAAGTTAAAAATTTACAAAGAAAATCCAAAATGACAAATTTGTTGTTTTGGGTGTTTTCAGTTATAATCAAACCAAAATTTTCAAAATACGTTTTGGATGTTTTCAAAATAATTTTTCAAAATATTAAAAAGAACATATTTTCAACAATATCAAAATGGATACTCAAAATACAAAACTGAAACACAAAGAGAACAGTCTCTAAATGTTTCGATATATATAGTTTTTATCATTTTCGCAATGCATTCTCTTGCTATCCATATGTGAGACAAGATGCATTTATTTTCTTAATCAGAACTTCTCTTGTACTCTCAGTGTTTGTGATTGATCTATTTATATGAAATTATCTACTTGTATACTATATACAAGGCGAGACACGGCCTTATCCTTCTTAATTAGAATTGTTCATGCACTCTTAGTATTTATGATAAGCCTACTTGTATACTATATGCAAGGCGATATGCAAAGTTGATTTCTCCTTTTGCTCAGGCATACGTGGTTTTAGTAGTGATTTTCAGCTGTCGTTCCCCTCCGATTCGTTTCGTTAAAAATAGTTGTTAACTGTTCTTCTAACGTGAGAGGATATCGATTGAACGTATTTCTTGAAGTAAATAATGGTTTTAGATGAGAAACTTCATCAATTGGCTTTACATATCACATCATTTCATTTCAGGAATTTATTTTTATTTTTTTAATTTTGGGCCGTAAAAGTTTGACCACTTTGACCAAGATTCTTTTTCTCATTCTTCAATATTGATTTGGTCACCCTAGTAATTGAGTGCTGTTTCGATTCTTCTCCTTTTCTAGCTTTGTGATGACATTAGAAATGATAATACAACTTTAGTTTGGATATTCAAGGGAAGAAAATGAATTTAACTTTTTTGTGTTCATATTATTATATGGAGATGCTTTCTTCTTTAGAAGTCTATTTTGGGCATCACATAAACTTTTCTTGAATATTTAAAACGAGGAAGATATTGGTTTTAATACATAGTAATTCTTCCAACACAAAATGCCTCGATATGTCCCATGAAATGACGATGATAGAGGTGACACTAATTGAGGAATGTACAATTTTATCTTATTGAGATATTATTATGTATGAATTTTGAAAAAACAAAAAAAGCTAGTGAAATTTAAGTATAATATGTTAGAGAGGGAAAGAAATAATACTAAATCACATGGATTATGATTTTGAATTAATTTTATTATATTAGATATTTCAATAGACGTAGTGACACATAGTAGGAAGAAAGATTTATATATTTAATGCAAGTTCATTGAAAATAAAACTCAATGTGTTTTGAATAATATGAAGTGTGGCATATCGATAGCCTTCGAATTGTACTTAATTTTATACAATTCTGTAATGTTTAACGTACTAAAGATATAAAAGATCTTAAATTTCATCAACCAAATTGATTTATTAATCATATTTAGATATTTCTACTTGTATCGTATTGATTTGATATCATAACAACTATATTGAAACTAAAACAACACATTTTTTTTTTTATTTCAGAAAATCTCCTACTTGTTCCATACACACCATTGGAAATTTACTCAAACCGCATTTTCTAAATTAATTTGACCAAATCAAAATTGTTCGTTTAAAATATTATTATAATCACCCATTTTAAATTTCAGTTCAATCAAGTAATTACTACCTACCAATATATTAAAACGTATTGATTTGAGGTTATCAACATTGTGTTCAATTCATATTTTGTTGACGGATCTTTTCTAGCTCACATCTGATTTTGTAATTACTTAAGGAGTTAGATGAGATCGAAATCAAGGAAGAAAGAAATATATAATAAAATTTATCATTCTTCCATTTAATTCCATACAATTTATCGTTCAAAACATATAATTTTATATAATTGGCCGAGGATTCAAAGATTAAAAGTCATCCCACCGTGTAAACACAATGTGTTCTACTAATATTCAAACGTGCCATTTTATACCATATAACTGAAAGAATTTATGTGAGAAATTAATTAATTAATAACATTATAAATGTGTAAATACAATTTAAAGAACAAAGGGGTGGTGGCGCAGTTGGCTAGCGCGTAGGTCTCATAGCTTCTGAGTAATCCTGAGGTCGAGAGTTCGAGCCTCTCTCACCCCATTTTTTTTTTTTTCCTATTTGATATTTTTACACCTTAGTATTTTATTCCTTCTTACTTAATAAAATTACTTATAAATCATTTGAGAACTTCTTTTGTTCATTATTTTTATATTCATTTGCTTCTGTTTACACCAAAAAAATAAGCGGTAAGATATTATAATTCATTAGATTATAGACGTAAAAAATTTGAAATAATTAGACAAATAACAAGGTTGAGAAAATTGTTAAATAATATTATACATAAATTTAGATAATGATTAATTAATAACATAATAATCTATTTTGTAGTGAAATCATATTGCTCTATTCATTCACGTTTGACTAAGCTTAAACTTAAAGAAGCCTAGATATTCTTAAGCAACTTAATTGATGTCTCTAAATATGTTTAAATATTTTACCTATTGAAAAAAGTTTCTTCGGCCAATTAAAAAATAGGAAATACTTGATTCTAAAACTTACTTATTCACTTATCAATAAACTTTTAAGCTTTGTCAAACATTCACCATTACTTGTGTTATGATTTCCGGATCACAAGATAATGAGGATAATGAAATAAAGATAAAAAGAACACATGAAGTTTAGAGGAGGATAGTCCACTATAAAATCAATAACTTTATGTTTACAATATCAAGATTTTTTTCAATAATCAATTGAAATCTAGGCTTTCAAGAATGTTTTATCTTAATTCTCTCAATGTTATAATAATGTTACAAGCCATGAACTATATATAGGAAAACTTTAGGAAGATGTTGTAGTAGAAAAGAAGTCAAAAAATGCGTCAAACAGACGAAACGGGCTAGGGCCGAAAAAGACTGTCGCTACCGAAAAAGACTGTCGCTCGAGCGACAGTCGAGCGAAGGTCGAGCGACAGCCCCTCGCTCGAGCGAGTGGCGACTGACAGTCGGGCGACGAAATCTCGAGTTGTTTTCCACCAGCTTTGCTCGAGCGTCCAGCTAGCGAAAATGCGGCGACTTTTTCCTCCGGTCCTTAATTTTGATATCTTCAAAAGCATTTTCAAAATCACTCCAAATTAGACTTCAATACCTACTAGAATTTGGGTCAAACCATAACAAATTTCCACCTTAAACCAAATTCCAATACAAAGAATTCTAAGTCACAACTTAATCAATAAACAACTCTCCTCATCTTCAACAAGCTCCAATAGACTAAATCAATGCCAAACACCTTCTAAGTTCAAACAATGTTTAAACTTAGAAATATGAAGTGATTTTGTCATCATATCAGTATAATTATCACTGGTATCAACATTGCTTACTACAATATCACCACGAGTAATCACATCACGCACAAAATGATACCTCACATCAATGCGCTTAGTCATCTCGTGAAACATCCAATCCTTAGTCAAGAAAATTGCACTCTGACTATCATAGAAAACTGTAAAGATCTACAAGTCTTCACCGATTTAACCAATCAATCCTTTCAACCACATAGCCCCCTTACATGCCTCTGTAATAGCCATGTATTCTACTTATATTGTAGACAATGCCATTATATTTTGCAAAGTAACTTTCCAGCTGATAGTACAGTCTCCAAGGGTAAACACATACCCTGTAAGTGATCTCCTTTTATCAAGATCTCCTGCATAATTTGAAGAGCCCCTTAAGTATTTGAGATCTACTGCACTGCTTTCCAATGTTTCTTGCCAGGAATAGCCATGCATCTGCTAATTGCACTAACTGCATGTGCCAAATTAGGTCTTGTACAAACTATAGTATACATGAGCGAACCAACTGCACTGGAGTAAGGAACCCGAGACATATAATCAATAACTTTATCTGATTGTGGATACAAGTTAGATGGTAGTTTGAAGTGGGCAGCCAAAGGAGTACTGAAAGCCTTAACTTTCACCATATTGAATCTTTCAAGCACCTTCTCAATGTACCCATTCCGACTCAAATATAATCTGCCAGCCTTTCTATCCCTCCAGATCTCAATTCCAAGAATCTTCTTTGTTACACCCAAATCTTTCATGTCAAACTCCTTACTGAGTTGTAATTTTACCTTTTTGATAACTACTTTATCCTTGGCTACTATGAGTATATCATCAATATATAATAACAAATATGTAGTTGATCCATCACTTCTCTTTCTGAAGTACACACAACTATCATAATTACATCTATCAAAATCATGAGTAGTAATGAATGAATCAAACCTTTTATACCACTTCTTGGTGACTGCTTTAATCCATACAAGGATTTCTTCAATAAGCGCACATAGTCTTCCTTCTCGGAACTTATGAATCCCTCTGATTGTTGCATGTAGATGCTCTCTTTAAGTTCTCCATGTAAGAATACTGTCTTGACTTCCATTTGCTCAAGCTCCAAATCATTCTCAGCCACCACTCCGAGTAAAACCCGAATAGAACTATGCTTCACAACTGGTGAGAACACATCTGTAAAATCAACACCTGAAATTTGACTGTAGCCCTTTGTCACCAATCTAACCTTGTATCTAGCATCTTCAATTCCTAATGTGCCTTCCTTTCTTTTGAACACCAATTTACAACGAACCACCTTTCTACCTTTAGGTAATTTCACCAAATCCCAAGTGTTATTTTTATTCAATGACTCCATCTCCTCCTACATATCAATCATCCATCTGCTAGAATCACTACAACTGACTGCCTCTGGATATGTAGCAGGCTCCTCAGTAGAATCAATGTCTTCAGCCACATTCAAAGCATAAGCAACCAAATCTGCTTCCCCATACTTTCCATACTTCTGTGGAGGTCTAATCATCTGCAAGATCTATCCTTTGCTATAGAATAGTGTGGTGCTGGTGGTGCAAGCAAAACAGGCAAGATATTACTTTCCGTCAATCCCAAACTAGACTCATATGTAGTAGACCGTTCTTCAACCTCTGATTGTTCCTTGAACCAATTTTCAGCTCCACCTGAGTTGGATAATTCTGCTCCTTAGTTTGATCAGAGTCTCCAAGAGATTCAAGTTCATCAAATACCACATTCCTGCTAACAACCACCTTTCTAATATCTGGACACCACAACTTATACTCCTTCACACTTGATTTATACCTAAGAAAAATGCACCTTCTAGACCTAAGCTCCAACTTCCCATTATCCACATGAGCATAAATCGGACATCCGAAAATTTTCAAATCAGAATAACAAGAAGGTTTACCGGACCATACCTCTTCTGATGTCCTTTTATCAATAGCAACTGAGAGTGAGCGATTAATGAGAAAACAAGCTGTAGTAGCAGTTTCAGCCCAAAATAAAAGACTTAGGCAACCCAGAATTTGAAAGCATACAGCGAACCTTTTCCATCAAGGTTCTGTTCATCCGTTATGCCACACAATTCTGTTGAGGAGTTCCAGGCATTGTTAAGTGTCTCAAGATGCATTCAGCCCTTCAGAAGCTATTGAATTCATCTGAACAAAACTTCAACCCATTATCAGTGCGTAGACATTTCACTTGCTTTCCGGTTTGCTTCTCTACCAATGTTTTCCACTCCTTGAAGGTCCCAAACACATCACTTTTCTGCTTCAAGAAGAATACCTCCCAAACTTTTCTGGAGAAGTCATTAATTACTGTCAACAAGTAATAATAGCCACCTTTAGAAGGTACCCTGGCTGGTCCCCAAAGATCTGAATGGATATATTCAAGTGTTCCCCTCATGTTGTGTCTTCCTTTAGTAAATCTGACTCTCTTCTATTTCCCAAAGACACAATGCTCACAAAATTCAATTTTGCTGATCTTCTGCCCATCAAGAAGTCCCATTTTACTCAGCTCCGCCATCCTTTCTCACTTATATGCCAAAGTTTTTTAACTTCATCATCTGTCAAAGAAGAAGTAGAAACTGCTGCATCCTCAATCACTGTGGAACAGTGCAAAATGTACAGCTGTATAGAGTTTTTATGACCCTTCATGACAACAAGAGTACCCTTGCTTACCTTCAAAACTCCACGTTCACCGATGTATCTGTAATCCTTTGAGTCAAATGTACTCAAGGATATGAGATTCCGCTTCAGTTCTGGAACATGTCTTACATCTGAAAGTGTTCTGACAACTCCATCAAACATCCTAATTCTGACTGTACCAACTCCAACAATCTTACAAGGTGCGTTGTTTCCCATAATCACAGCACCTCTCGAAACCTCTTCATATGTAGAAAACCAGTCCCTGTTAGGAAACATATAGAAAGTACAAGTCGAGTAAAAAATCCATTCATCACTAGATTTAGTATCTCCGTCAGAAATCACGAGAAGCTCTCCACCACTTTGCTCATCCTCCACAACATTAGCCTCTGATGTATTAACATGTTGCTTTCCTTTCTCCGTAGCACCATTAGCTTTATTTCTATTTTTCAAAGCAAAGCAATCAGCTCTAATATGCCCCTTCTTCTTGCAGTAATGACATGTCTTCTCAGCNTATTAACATGTTGCTTCCCTTTCTTCGTAGCACCAGCAGCTTTATTTCTATTTTTCAAAGCAAAGCAATCAGCTCTAATATGCCCCTTCTTCTTGCAGTAATGACATGTCTTCTCAGCATGTCTAGACTTCGATCTGTCCCTCATGTTTCTGCTATTATTCCTATCTTGATTTCTTCCACATACAACTAAGCCTTCAGCATGATTTCTAGATCCTCCAGTAAGAAATCTCATCTTCTCCTTAGATAGTAAAGTATCATAGACCTCTTCCACTGTGAGAGTATCCCGACTATAGAGAAAAATATCCCTAAAAGTCACATATGAT
>CAIGRN010084457.1:0-25259 GCA_903798345.1 Fraxinus anomala | reverse complement strand
TAATACTGGGCAGTTAAAAACAATCATATTTTACTGGCTAGTTGACTCAATCAAAGACCTTTTAATATAATGCGTGAGGTGTGACTCGAACCCCCGACCTCCCACACAAATTCCACATTTCACCAATTGGGCACTTCATCTGAATTAATTATTTCTTTCACATATTATATTTATGTTATAAATATCTAACAAAAATTACGTTTTGTTGAATAAGGGTCCATTAGGTAGTTTATAAATTATGCTTTAAAATATTTATTTTAAAAATATCATTTTGATCAAAGGCTAAAATCCCAAAGTTTATTATGAAATAGGCTATTTGACCCAATTACTACAAGAGGTATTGGGAGAGGAAACATGGTTGGTTGGGACGGTGGGTAGGATAAGGGTAGGGGTTGGGGGTGTAGTAAACCCAACCCCGTCCCGCCTAGGCCACCACTCGAGCTCTCATTGCTGCAATCGCCACCTAAGCCCCTTGCGGCCTCTGTCCCCAACTCGGCTCCGATTAGGGCTGGGCCCAAAAACTCGAAACCACGGATCCAAACCAACCTAACCCGATCGGGTCGGGTTGGGTCGATTTTGATTTAAAAATGAGTTGGGTCGGGTAGGGTCGGATCACGGTTTAAACCATTTCAAACCGACCCAACCCTTAATCCGTTCGTGAAGTCCTCTCAACCTCAAAACCTACCTCCCTCTTCTAAGATCTCCTCTCCGACGATTCCTTTAGACACTGATGAGAAATCAATGACTGCTCTTGGACGTCAACTTAAGCGAGCTCGAGAATGGTACTACCGGTAAGAAAGGTAGTAGGAATCTATTTTTGGAGTAGCCTCACTTTGATTTTCATTTCTTAGTCTGATTGAATTTTCTTTTATTAGGTATAGATCTGATTATATTTCGCCAAATTTTCTTTTGTTATGTATAGATCTGATTCAATTTCGTTCAATTTTTTAAGTACTGATTGTTTGAGGAATATGTTTAAACTCATAAATTGATTCTCGAGTTTTTCTCTTTGAAAATTGTTGAACTTTTTATTTATAATTTTTTTTTAGCTTGAAAAAATGGGTTTCAGCAATGTGTGGTTTGGTGAAAAGCACTCCAACAAGTTTTCCAGCTCTTGAGTAAAATTAATACTAATCTGGGAGCACTGCTAAGTTATTCCATTGAAAGAAGTGATAGTGTAGCAGTTTGGAAACCTGACTTTTAAAAGGAAGAAGACTGCTAAGTAAAATTAACATGGTTCCTGGATTTTCTACCCGTTGCCTTCACTATTTCAATTTGTCATTTTTAACTTGTGAAGTTATTATTTTAACAGACCAACCAAGACCTGAACATCATAAAAGAAGTGTGGATGCAGTGGCGGCAACTAAATAGCGATTTTTGAGAACTGATTCAAGGATGTGGGTCTGAGGTAAATTTATCTTTTAGTTCATTTTCTGAATTTTTATTTCAGATTTTTATTGGGTTTTGATTATGACCCAGGAGATGAAAATTCTTGTTTTTTCCTTTTAGTTTTGCTTATGAGTAATTGTCTGATTATATGAATTATAATAGTTTTTTCTTTGTTTTTCAATAGATAAAATCTTAAACTGTAAACGAGAATTTGATGAGTGATCATTTCTACTTAGGATGAAGATATGAATGTGGATATGGATATGGACGATGAAATTGAAACTATCAATGAAACTCCTTGAACAACAGATTTAGAAAAAAAATGCTATGTCTCTTCCTCCACTTCCACAACCATGTTTAGGGAAGAAGAAAAATAGGAAATCTTCCGATGTATGGGAACACTTTACTATTATAGGAGATCCAAAAGATGAAGATGTTAGGTGTACGTGCAACTATGGTGGGTAGGATTATGCTTGTGAGGCTAGGAAGTGTGGGACTAGTACGTTAAGGAATCATTTGGTTCTTCATTGTAAGAAGTATCCAGGACGGATAGAAGATAAAAGGCAAAAAAGTCCAACTGATGGTGATGGAAACAATCTTATAGCTGTTGGCTTTAATAGAGAAGAATGTAGACTTGCATGTGCTTAGATGATAATAATTGATGAGCTACCTTTTAGCTTTGTCGAAGGTGAGGGGTTTAGACAATTTTGTCGAGCAGCATGTTCGAATTTTGATCCTCCTTCTCGTATGACTATTGTTAGAGATATTTATCAATTGTATTTGGATCAAAAATTGCAATTGAGAAAGATCCTCCAACGTCAAAGAGTTTCTCTTACTACTGATACTTGGAGTTCTATTCAAAACATTAACTATATGTCTCTTAGTGCACACTTTGTTGATTCTGATTGAAAACTTCATAAACGGATTTTGAAATTTTGTGTGGTTGCTAATCATAAAGGTGAAACCATTGGAAAAGCCATTGAGAATTGTTTGCGTTTATGGGATATTGAGAAATTGTTTACAATCACGGTTGACAATGTATCTGCAAATGAAACGGCAATTTCTTATCTCAAGAGGAAGATGATTGGTAGGAGCAGTGATGAGTGTGTTTTGGATGGAAAATATTTGCACATGAGGTGTTGTGCACATATTGTTAACTTGATTGTATGTGACGGATCGAAGGAAGCACATGCATCAATTATTAGTATTCGCAATGCAATAAAATATGTTAAATCTTCTCCTGCTAGAGAACAAAAGTTTAAGGAGTGTGAGAGTCAAGAAAAAATTGATTGTAAATCACTTGTGTTTTTGGATGTACCAACTAGGTGGAATTCTTTGATCAATTTCGTAATTCTATAACCCCTAGGATGGTGGAGGTTTTGGTGTACCCAAAACTGGCTTAAAGAGTTTTCAATAATGGAGAGATTTTATATGGAAGATGTTGAGGTATATAAAAAATTGGACGAAGGTAATATAATTATAGTTATTCCATGAATTATGTTAAATAAATGTGTTTTATATAATTTATTATTAATTTAATTTAATTAATTTAATTTTTTTTGTAGAGCTTTTGGAATCTGAAAAATCAAATGAAGGCAAAATCCAAGTGATTCATGCATTTATGATTTTTTTTTCCAATGTATAACTAATTGTGTCATTATATTATTAATCTTTTTCTCTAAACGTTTATATTATTTTGTAGGAATGCTACTTAAAGCTATACAAGAATCGAAAATTATAATATTCTACTTTATTGTTTAATTTTTTAGAAGTGTGAATTTTGGATGAGTAGTATTTTTTTTTTTATTAAATTTGGATTACTGTATATTTTGAAGTGTTGGTTGACTGTAATATTTTAGTATTTACTTTTCGTGATTAATGGTAATTTTTAGTATGTTTGATTTTTTTAGTATGATATTAACGTGTAGGAAAATAATTATTTGGGATGTACGCTTAATTTTTGTTTGTGAAAAAATTCAAATTATAAATCTATTCTTAATAAAAAATTGTGATTTTCAATTTTAGTTGATTGTGTTGTATGAATGACAAATATTATTTTGTTGAAAATTTCTTATTGAAATGGTAAAAGTATTATTTATATTTAAGTTAATCAATGCTGGGAAAAAAAGTTGGACCCGACCCCGATTGGAAACCGGGTCGGTTCGGGTCGTGAAAGAGCCCAATACAGAGTATGTCAGGTCGGGTCGGGTTTGGGCCAAACCCGGGCCGACCCGACCCAATGCCCACCTCTACCTCCGATCATCTCCGTCATTTTTGCGCCTCTCTGAAACATAATTATTTCAGCTACATTACTTACACGTTCTCACCTATTCATTCTCAACAGACATATGTGTGTATTGCAAATTGAATTTCGAATGTTAGCTATAAACCCTAGCTCAATTCTTAACCCCCCTCTCCTGGTTCATCAACCACTCTTTCCAATGTCGATGAAAATATGGAGCTCCACGTTGGATTTCGGCTTTAAGCCAAAATTCCGGGAGAAAAAAATGGCAAAAATTAAAAGCCACAATATCAGAATATGAGACAAAGTGATGATGTGCCGTCTCCTCCCCTTTCTAGAAGCCGCAAAAATATGTGTGTAACTTCAAAAATGGCTCATGGAATACGTGTCAGCTTAATTGCAATGATGTTGACACTTGACAGCAAGCGCGGTGGGTTTTGGCTATAAGTCTGATCAAACGCCAAACGAAAGCACCCTTGCAAGAAATTGAAGAAGAAATGGAGAGGAATTTCCAAGAAATTGAAGAACAAAATGGAAATAACTTTGTTGAGCGATATAATGGGGATGGACCTCCAATGGATGACGTCTGCCCGATCTGCCTTGATCTCTTCACCGTACCTTGTAGAAGCAATTGCAGACACTGGTTCTGTGGCAAGACTTCTATTTTCTTTCTCCGAATTTTTATTTTATTTCATGATTAAATACTGTTAAGTGACTATTTTGCATCGAATTAGTATATATTTCTGTTATAATCGTTATTGGTGACTAAAAATGGATGCTATAATTTTCGGGAAACTTGTTGGTTTTGCTACTTTTGAAGTTTTAACTCCCATTTATTCAGCAAACTGATAATGGTGGTTTCTTGGTGGGTTTCTGTTTCCTTACTTGCGTTGTTGGAAAATCAAATGCATGAAATTTTCCGCTGATTTTTGGATTATTCCCTTTAATTCTTTTCAATTAAGTTTTGAATAATTGCTTCTTAGTTGATATATGTCGCTTGGCAACCGCTGATATTGTCGTTTATCTGTCGCTTGAAAAATAGCATATAGCATTGTCGATTACCTGTTGTTTGACCAGCGGCTGGGATTGTCGTTTATCTGCAGTTATATTAATGCGCGATTGTTGTTTAACTGCAGTTCAGGTGATGACCACATTGTCGTTTATCTATACTTCGATTAGACCCAGTATTTACCTTTATATTGAGTAGCGGCTGTTATTGTCGTCTATCTGTAGTTTGAGTAGACACTAGTATTTTCGTATACATTATTCAATCAACCGGTGGATCTTGAATTTATGTATTTTCTAATTATTTTGTTAGTACAAACAATTGGTAGTATTGTTTCAGAATATATCCAAGAAACTGATACAAGTACTTGTATTTTGCTTGCTTCATGTTAGTTCAAATACTTGCTAATAATCCTTTTCTTGGATTTTAATCTTTAATTTTGCACTGTTATTGCTTAATGCTTGGGTCTGTAAATTAATCCTCTCGGATTCTATACTCATATCTATAATCTCGATTTATTTGTTTCTTCTCTCTCTCATTTATCGGCCTCCACTATTCCAGCCAATTGCATCCTTCAGTTCTGGATGTATATATCAGCGATTCAGCCGTGCAAATGCCCCTTATGTAGTCTCCCAATTACAAACTTGGTTTTGGATATGTCTCAACTTGTTCAACCAGGAGAGGATGTTGAAGAAGTTATCAGAAATGTGAAGCATTATAATTGCCTTTTTGTCGGTGGATTGCATGCTTTTTTCCTTGTAAGTTGATATGACAACGACTGTTTAGACCTTAAGTTTTCATCTTCGTTTTTTAGCATTATATTTTCCCCGAAGAATTAATACTACGTGATCACTTTCAGAAGGTGTCTGCCTTGCTGAATAATACATGTTGAGCTTGTTAACAGTTTGTGATCTGAACACCAGATGAACCATAATTTGTAATGAATGCTTAATACGAGTATCTAATATCCTATTTCATGAACCTAATAATCTCTGTCAAAACTCTCTCAATTGGGTGGACTGAATACTTGTGTAAAGAGTATGCCTAACTGAATTTCTATATGAATGCAGTTGTATATTTTGAGTTTAATACGAGCTTTCAAAATTTCCAAAACATTCTTAGTTGGCCCTATCAAACTTTAACTTGTTATTTCTGGAGGGAGTCGTATGTTTCTCCCTGTTTTATACTTCATTTAGTCAAGAAAATAAAAAAGGAGCAGAGCTGGCATCTGCTTCAATCACTCTTGAAACGGAATGGTCGTAGATTTTTCATTAGAATTATATAAAAAAGGTATGCCATTGATATTGCTGCATTGTCATTGCTGATACGTTACCATATATTTTAAACTGTCATTGTGTCCCACCTTGTCATCCTCTACTAGGATGCATGTCATTTATTCCTCAACATAATACCAGAAAGAAATAGAATAACGAGATTGTAGTCGGAATTTTGCAGAATGATTTGAAATGTTTACGCTGGATTTTCTGTCTGATTCCTTGTGCCGTATATTTCTGCTGCTTTTTTACCTCGGACTTATTTCATGTTGACATGTCCCACTTCATATTTGGCAGAAAGTACTAATGTTACCGTTCTTTATCAAGAAAGCGTTCAGATTTCTGATGGATCTGGAGGCTTTGACATGTGTCCTATGTGTAATGCGCTTCCTTGGGGTAATTGTATATTTACTCAACTGCGTTGTAATTATAATTTATTTCTTGTAATTTTAAACCTGGATATGTTTCTCGTTTATGACTAGATTTTCTACTACTTATAGATAAAATACTTAACCCAATATCGTCAAGATTATTCAACATGCTATATGTCAATTTTAGTTTTATTTTGCACTTTAGCTTCTCGATTTCTCCGTAAAATCATTACATATTTTTGCAGTTGCTGCTAATTTTTTTCTATGGGATGAAGGAATTTCAGTTTGTCTCGATTGGTATGTTGTTTCTTTACTTTTAACTTTTGTGTTAAATTTGTATCAAAACATTTATCTCGACCTTTTGGCATGTAATACGAGCAGCAGCATCATTACACAAGTACACACGAAAGGGATCTTTCAGGCTCCCGGCACTGCATTTTGGTATGGAATAGATACTTGGTGCAAATTAAATTGCAAATTCAATAAACAACTACAATCAAATACTAAGAAGGCAAGACAGCATTATATCTCGTTTGGTCATTATTTCTATTGCTGTATTGACAAGTATTGGACAAATCAAATGCTATATACGACTGTCAGCCAGAGGGTTTATGCATTGTAGTCTTTTAAGTCTACGCTTGTTCAAATTGGTGCCTGATTTTGTTCTTTACGTATATATAAACTTCCATGAGTTTACACGGTTACACTACAATTCTAACCTTAAAAATGCTTCTGTATATAGGAGCATTCGGGATAATAAAAATCTTTGATGTTGGGGCTAACTTATTACTTGCCAGTCTCTTTGTCTACAATATGTGGCAGCGGTGGGAGCTTAGAGGTCTTGAAAGGCGTCTAGCTGATCTCCAACAACGGAATGCTTTGATTGATCTACAACAACGGGATGCTTTGGCTAATCTAGAAGAACGGGATGCTCTGGATAATCTACAAGCACAAGATGCTTGATCCAGAAGTTCATGTGGATCTCGACTTGAAACTCCCCTTTGCTTGTAGCAATGCATCTATTTGCAGTATGGTGTTGGGCATTACTTGGTTGGAGGGTACATTTTCGAATTGCCACCCTTGATTATAAAGTTTGTATATAGAATCCATTATTTGTAGATTGGGAAATTTATAGAATCAGTCGATGTACTTTTGAATAATCGTACATTTATAGTGTTCAGATAATTGCTTAATAAGGAAAAACGAGCAAAAAAAATGGAGTTGATTATGTCTGTCCGATCTATTTTGACAACTTCACCATCCCAATTGTGGTCACTGGTTTTGTGGTAAGTTTTCCTTTCCTTTTCTTATTATCATTCCATTTCGAGATAATTAAATTCTGTTTGTTTCAGTTATTGCAACAAATTAGTATATATTTTAATTGAGTCGTAGTATTACAAATTAGTATTTAATACCATTTAAATTCTTTGAAAACACTTATTTGGACTTGAAAATCAATGTTCCTATTTTATTTAATAATATTTTTCGAATAGAATTAAACATATCATCACATATGATTCAAAAATTTCCAATCTTGAGTGCTATCATATGAAGATGCATTAAATCACATGAATATTCAATGAAATTATCTAACCATGGACTATTAGTTTTAAATGTCCATAACACGGTTAATATGTGAAAAAGTCATATTCCTTCTTCGAATGATAATAGAAATAATCACCAAACTATTCAGTTAATGGTCAAGTAATTAAAAATCATTAAGATTCTAATAATCATTCAAACCCAACAAATATTTAACGTCAAAATCTAGAATTTAATATCTAAACATCAAGAAATAGGGTTTGACATTATCTTAACACCTATACAAGCAGTAGAGCATCATATGATCACAATAACACGAACTGGATTGATGCAACATCATCCAAATTTAAAGGTTGGAAAGAAAGATGGAAAACAATTTTAAATCCTTTTAATAGTTCTTGATCAATCTCATTGAATATCTTCTTCTTCAACCCCAAGTGAAAATATATGAAAATACATATGGAATAGGTGTGTTGTAATTTAGTCCCCAAACTTTTTAAATGTTGGATTTAGCTCCCAAAACTTATGGATCTCCTACCATTGCACTTTTTATGCTTCATATTGATCAAATACAATTGGTTGATCTTCAATTGCTCTGAATTAACTTCAATTAAGTTTCAAATTATCTTTATTCACACCAATAGCCTACAAGTGAGGGATTTTTCTACAATAACATAATTAAACTAAATTAAGCAGACATCCATTCAATTAATCACAATTAATCAAGTTTAGAAGTTAGGATAAGTGTGCAAAATATACTTATCATGTTACTTTTCTAATAGACAAATACTTTGTAAATATGATTGTGAACTATATGCTTGTTTAATAAAACTTGGCTAAAATTTTATTAGCTTTTCAACCCGTCAAATTTCAATTTTAACCCCATGTTTAATGTAACCCACAATCTTTACCGATTTTTCAACCACATATTTCATTAACTTTTATCAAAATATAATGAAACTTACATAAAATAAATAATATTCCAAAACTTACTTAATTACATATTAGTAAACTTACACATAAGTAACATATGCGCTCTTTAGGGAAAGAAGGGAATGCATCGAGGCGGCGAACGAAACTATATTTTGACTTTTTCCTCCATGTGCATTGGACCAATAGCTGGCCTAAAAAGCAGTGGATCACTCTATGACTGTATGATGTAGACAACATCAATTACGTATACATTTTTTTCTTTTCTGATGGATCGTGAAAAGACAGCTATCACATTTTTATTCATGAGCTCGTTGAGGCCCACGAGACGACTTGTTTGGGCTCGAGGTCCTACTCTTTTTTCCTAAATTTTGAACTTTTGTTATTAATTTCTTAAAAAAATTGTTCATTTTTGGGATTATTTTGTTAATTAATTTACAAAAGTAGAAAAGATATGACTCGACTTGACTTCTTTGGGATGGCTTGTTTGGACTTGCCTCGGCTTGTTGATCCTAAGGTTTGGACACGAGCCAAAGGTTTGAATCGATCCTAAAATTTAGACACGAGAAAAGCTTGATTCACCCAGAGGACCAAGTCGAACTCGAGTGTCTACGGGCCAAGCCAGCTCAGCTCAACATATTGACACCCGTGGCTGAGTATGATAGACCTATATTTGAAACAACTTTGGATGGAGAGTTGATGTCTCTGTTATTTTCTTTTTTTTTATAAGAGAAAGCATCTTTAACAAGATTAATTTTATTTTAATTTTTTTTTCGGACGTATCTAGTTTTTAAGGAATTAATTAGTTTACTCTATTTTCAGTTTTGTTGCTTGATGTACCTCGACTTTAAAATTATGGTTGGTGCCCTCATCTCTATCTACATTTTATGTTGGTCAAAATTAAAATAATTAATTTGTTCAATTCCAACTTTACTGTTTATATAAATAACTTTTTTACTGTAAAAAATAATTTCAACATAATACTAAATTTGACTTGTAAATTTTCAAGGAGGCTCCTTACCGTTACATAGTTTTTTTTCTTTTTTCTTACAAGAATTACCATCAATTTTGTTAAGTTGTGTATTTGATTCAATCCAACATTTACTAAATATTTGTTAGACATCTATTTCGCACAATCGAATTCATTTCTGTTGAAATTACAGCTAAGTCTTTTTTTAAAAATAAATAAATTCATAAATTTCATATTTCAAAATTCAGGTTGTAATTAGTTGTTTAATATGTATTCAATAAATATTTTATTAATAACTCACCTCACCTATCTCACCCCACACATACCCCCCCCTCACTAAACTGTAACATCTCTTGTTCCTATCTATCTCTCTCTTTCTTTCATCTCTCTTTTCGTTGGAAAATCCATTGAATTCTCTTTGTCAAACTCGTTCCATTCTCATTGGAAACCAAAAACTACAGTGGCGGACCACCACGTACAACGTGCAATGGCCGCGGTATGCTGTGTAGGACCACCATTCTGTCCTATTTGGGGATGGGTTTTAGGGTGATTTCTTTCTCCTTCGACTGGAGTTTTTGGGTGATTTTTGTTGGTAGTTATTGGAAGTGGTGGTGTGCAGGCGGTGATGGTGCTAGTGGTGGTCTCCGATCTAATCAGATCTTAGAAAGAGTTTTTGCGTGGTTTTTGTTGGTGGGTGTTGGTAGTTTGTAAATGGTGTTGGTAGTGCAGGGGTGGTGTTAGCGACGATAGTGTTTGTTACAATGGTGAGGAGGCAATGGTGGTGTAGGTGGTGGTGGTTCTGCTAGTTATCACAAGTGGTGGTGTACTGGTGGTGTGTTGGCGATGGTTCGATATTTAGTTGGTCACAGAGATCAATGTCCACAGGTCACTGTTCAAATAGAATTTGTCATAGATCATCGATTCATATTCACAAGTCATATGTCACACTTCACAGGTCATATTGTATATGTCACATATCAGATGTCACATATCTTTGTGTACTGATAACAAGTCACGGATCCAAGTTCAAGGATCACAATTCATATGTTACAGGTCACATATTGTAGTTCACACAAGTCATTTGTATTGGTAACATATTAATGTCCACACGTCACAAACTC
This sequence comes from Fraxinus anomala, assembly GCA_903798345.1. Lineage (NCBI taxonomy): Eukaryota > Viridiplantae > Streptophyta > Magnoliopsida > Lamiales > Oleaceae > Fraxinus > Fraxinus anomala. Next base: position 14,414 of record CAIGRN010084457.1, on the reverse strand, counting down.
AAGAGAACCAATCATAGGTCATTAAATCAATATCACGGATAACAGTTTACAAATCACATGTCACAATGCATGGGTCACATATCCATATCAACATGTCACATATCATAGAGAATTGGTCACAAGTTATTGGATCAATATCACAAGTAATAATAGATTTATAACGAATTAAAAAAACACAAGCCGGCTCGACAAGGCCCGCTAGCTAGGGCCAAGCCTCATTTTTTAGCTCGACTCGACTCGACTCGAGCCCAAAAAAATTCGGACCTATTTTGCTCTAGCCGAACCCAAGTTTTGAGTTTCGGCTCGTGGCTCGACTCGTTGACATGACTATCTAGTCTTGTTACATCATTTCCTTGTACTTTTCAGACTTTTGATATTGATATCACGATACGTAAAGATCTCAATTTATTAATTGTTCACATTCATGACTAACAATATTTTATATAAATTGTTTCCCTTAACAGAGATCTTATAATCAATTACACGCCTCCTAGAATTTAAACAAGCATACATGACTAAGGCTTCATTTTCAATTATATTCAATAGTTTACCTTTTTCTTACTTATAAATAAAAATAAATTACATATTTTAACAACAAAGCATATTATACTTTCAAAATAATTAACTTATTTATTTTCAATTTAACATTAAAATCATTTATTTTTAAGACATTTATTTAAGGGATAATTAGGTCCTCTACCCTCCAAAAACAACAAATTAAAGATAATACCCGTAAACTAATTAAAATTCTTTCTTCATAATTAATACGCTCAAACACCCCAAACCCCAAAACCTTAGAAAGCCTTAAATCGGACCCAGAAAATCGGCCAAAACTTCCACCACAAGATCTCCATTTTGCTTCTCTGACGCATTCTTCTTCTCTCTTTTGCTATCTCGTTTTGACTTTGTTTTCTTGATTTTAGGCTAATTTGTGTTGACAATGAGAATTAGAGATCAGTTGTCTTGTGCTTCTTGATTTCATGTGATTTTATGCTGAGGAATCGATTATAGATTTTGGTGTTATCTATTTTTTTTTTTTTTTTGAGGGTTTGATATTACTGAATTTTTGTAGTGTTAGAAAAATGGAATGATAATTTTGGCGTTTCCTGATGATGGGGAGAAAAAATCGACTAACATAATGAATTTAGATTATACCCATGTTTAATCTCATTTGTTTCGTTTGATTTCTGTGCCTATGTCGAATAATTCTGTTTAATTCATATGATCTGAACAGATTAACATTTGATTTGTGACTTTAGAAGATTGATGGATGAATTGTGAAAATCTTTTGAAAAGATATGTTGGTGTTTTGGATTATTGAATTGCTAGAGTATTATTGAATGATCTTGACGAGTTGCCATTTAGCATCTCTAGAGTGAAAATTGTGAAATCCAATTATGCATCTGAACTGAAGAAATTGGCATTTCGTCTATTGCAGTATGCTATGACGAGGTGAGAGTTAAACGATTCGATGGGAAGATGGGATAAAAAATTTTATTATTTTTTTCTTGGCTGGTAAATTTGGAAAGATGGGAAGATATATTGTCATGTGTGTCTTGAACTAATCAAGAGGGGGAGGCGAATTGATTTTTAAAACTTTTTTTTTTTTTAATTTTCGTCACCTTTTTTTTTTGAAAAAAAATTGTCACTTTTTGATTGTTTGACACTTTTTTTATTATGTGTTACTTTTTTAATCTGTATAACTTCTTTTAATTTGTGCTATTTTTTTAATTCGTCACTTTTTTTTAGTGTTCATCACTTTTTTCAATCAACTTCTTGATTTCTATCACTTTTTTTAGTGACAACCATCAATTTTTAATAAAAGTGACATTGTATGTCATTTTTTAATAAAAAAAATAACACTTAACTTTAAAAAGTGACAGTAGGTCACTTTTTCAGTGTCACTTTTTTTTTTACTGTATCACTTTTTATATTAAAAAAAGTGACAATTGATTTTATACTGTATTTTTTACTTTCAAAATATGTTTCATATTATTTTTTAAAAGACCCTTAATTATTCTAAGTAAATTTAATTAGCCCAACATGTCTTTAAAAGAGATAAAAGTACTTATATTTTCCTCTTGGGCCTTCTGGGCCACTACTTTAATTTCATGAATTTCTCAGTTATAGGACGTTTGTATTGGGTCTTTAAAGGAGAAGTAGGGAACAATACAGATTTGTGTGTTAAGGTAGTTGGAATATACAATTCAAAATTGAGAAACTTGTTTTAAAGTTTAAAAAATTAGGTCATAATTGAGTTTAATTAATTATATTTTGTTCATTAAACATATTAAGATCACAATACTATATATTTTATAATCATAATTACTTTCTATTCACATGTCAGTCACAAATTATAAATTTGCAACTTAATTTTAGGTCTCAAATTATTAAATTAATTGGTCGTTCATTATTTTTCGATCACGTATAGGAATGTCAATATGGCTCGGGCGGCTCATGGCGACTCGAGAAAAGCCTGAGCCGGGCAGGCTCGTGACTTGGTGGGACCGAGCCGAGGCTCGGGACAAGGCCCATTTTGGGGCCCGAATTAGCCCGTGGCTCGTCATTGGCCCGTGTCACGGGTCGGGTCGAGTCGAGTCTTAAAAAAAAATCAGCTAAAATTAAAGTTGTCATTAGTCACACAGGCAACTTTTTTATTTTAATTTTAGTTGTATTTTTTATATGTTAATATTTACTTATTATTTATAATACGTATTCATTAATTATAACAAATTTTTTAAAAAAATTGAGCTAGCTCAAGTCGAGCCTAAATTTTTTCACCAAGCTTTTGTTCGGCTCTGGCAAAAAAAAGTTCGAACCATTTTTATTCGGTCCGAGCCCAAGCTTCGAATATCAACTCGTGACTCGGTCGGTCTCGTTAACACCTCTAATCACTAATGTCACACAATTATGGTTACAATCACAAAAAATATAAACGGTGAGTCACAATTACAAATTTAGTTACAATCACATTTTTTAGGTCGCATATTATTTTTTGATTATAAATTATCCCATTTTAACCATCACATATTATTTTTTGATAAAAAAGTTAACTATTTTATTAATTAAATCATCCAAATAATTGGTCACACGCGTCCTTCACCCCACAACATTCCACTCTACGACCATCGGCATCAATCGAATGCCACACCACCACGCCTCAACATTGTCGCCACCGTCGTGGCCGCCACCATCATTTGTAACTGCAAAACAACCACTACAATTTACAAACTATTACTAACCAGTAACCACCTCGCTAAGCAGATCGAGGAGGAAGAAACCATCTAAAAACCCTAAAACCACGTGTAGCAATGACCCCAAATCCACCCCAAAACTGCGTGCGCCACCATGCGCAGCGGTGCCGCGCAAGGCGTCGCTCGCTGCTGTGCACAGCTCCTCGCGACGATACACCGCACTGCATATCAGTGACGGGACCGACACCAAAAAAGAGAAGGAAGATGGGGGCACTGTGCCGTGTGATTCAGGAATTTTTGGTGTTTGAAATTTGGGTGTGTATAATTTAAAGAGAGAAAATAGATTGACTAGAGAAGATATTGAAAAAAAATTATTAATAATATTAATTATGACCAGATTTTTATATAAATAATTCTTATATTTGATTTTTGAAATTAGAAGTTGTAAAACATGGATGGATATAAATTCCACAAAGGTACTCGGTATTGATCAATGTGTAGCGTAACCAAATCTTTAGATAGATTCCGAATCCACCGTGATATGGACAGAAAAGCGCTGCCAGAATAATTCGACTTTTTTGAGCAGGGAGCGCAATAAGTAAGAAAGATTCTTACTACATAACTTTGACGCTGCTCCAAGGCAACTGATGGTAATAATCAATTAGTTTATTACTAATCACAAACAGAAGCTCTTAGTCACCCATTTACCATATTTTCAAATTTCATCTGTTCCACACTGAATATCAAGATTCTACACAACTCAAGTTTCATCATTAAAACTCCCAACCCAGCACCACCTTGAGCATAATTTACACATTACACATTAAGAATCATGTAATCAATCCAAATATGTACAAGAGAATCATATAATGAACCAATTACTCCTTTTTTATCAAAGATGCATACCAAGGGCCATGAACACTGACAGAAATCTTGGCCGCCGCCACCAACACTGAGGCAGAAGCCACCACTTCATCAAGGAGCAAAGCCGCCCCCACTTTCTGCAATGCCGTTTCTGCCAGTTCTCTTCCATCTTTACCGGTTCCCCCAAGTACAACTCCTCTGGCAGCCAAATATATTGCACGAGATACCATGTTAAAAACAGCATCCTCTTGCTGCAGATTTTTGGCCAACATTCTTGCCATAATTTCCTTCATTGACTCGAGCTTCATGCCAATTGACTTCTCCACAGCTTCACCGAGTACTTCAATGATATCTTTGATACTGGCATCCTTGTTAGAGTCAAGATGTGCAGAAAGTTTGTCGACGCTGCTAGAAAGAAGATTTTCCATGTCTGCTTGGCTCGTTACCATTCGCTGACTCACGAGAGCCTGTCGCAAGACTAGAATGCTGCAATCACACAAAGGGTGGGATTAGTTTGACATTAAAGATGACAATGTTGGACAGTGGGAAGGCCTAACATCATTTTGCATTCATGTTTTTGTATTAGATGGCTGGGGGTGGGGGCCCTTTTTCTTGGTGTGTGTGGGAGTCTTGAAGGTATGAGATCTAATTTCTAAAATTCTCAAATTTAGTGAAACATCAAGACAGTGAAGGTAGTTCTCACATTGAGAAAACCACCATATATCTGCGTGGCAGGTACATTTTTTTTCGTTCATTATAGCTATTGGAATAGAGATTAGTGCTCAATCCCTGACAGACTGGTCAGGGATATGGGGATAAAGAAAATAACTCGAGATTATTGCTTAATCCCCAACAGACCAGGCAGGGATATGGGGAGAAAAGAAGATAACTCAATCACCCTCGAATTCCTCAAGAGAGGTGCATTGAACTGCCAGAAGGGGGAGAGGTCCAAAAATACCTTGTTGCAATCACAATGATCTTCTGAACTCGAGACTGAACGGTTCTTAACCTGGAGAAGTTGAGCTTCATAGTTTCAGGAAGCTCATCCTCTTCCAATCCATGTACCTTGTTTACCAACTTTAACAAGCCCAATCTCACCAACGTATCAATCTCCTCTCCATTGCATTCTGAAGCGTGGTCGATGTTCTCTGTACGCAAGATGCCATGTTAAAACCAACAGGACAATTCAAACCAAATTCAACAACAATAAAGTTGCAAATCAGATTTAGATGAGAAAATCCCAAGTCCAGAAATCAACCTGTCAAACTTGCAGCATAGGAGGATGATGAAGACGCATCAGCTGGTTTAGGGTTCACTTTATCTAATAAACTTCCACCAGTTCGAAGAGTGATGGATGGAAGGAAACCCCGAGAAGAATTCTCTCGTTTGTTTGTCAACAAGGAGAGAGAACTTTTATGTTCACTCCATTCCTGATCTTTACCACCATTCACAGATGAAAGCCAATTTGCCGTTAATGGTAGAGAGGTGAAGGCATTAGAAGGATGGCCATAATGCTTGGTGAAAGCTTTTTCAAGGAACTCTAAAGCCCCCGGCCCCTTCAAAATAGGTTCCAACATTCTTATACGAGCCCTGCTTATTTCTTGTTTGAGTTCCTGTCACAAGGCGAAGGTGTCAAACATTGATTGTAAAGGAATACAAAGAATACGGCAGAGACTATGGCCAAAATAGACAGCATGGACATCTTTATTATGACTAATCTCACAATAAATTTCTCTATAGATCATATCCTCCCAGTTTGGCAACCAATAATTGCGCCTGGTAAGACAGTTTTATCTAGAACCACACATTCATTAAATTTACTCTATAGGAATTCTGCATGAAACCTTCTTAGACAAATCAGCTCTTTTATTCTCATCATTTCAGGCACCCACAAGTGCCATACTAAATTGAGGTTCATAAACATTTCCATAAAAGAGATAATTAAAAAAACAACTCATTCATGAGAGACATCTCTCGCAACCGTATGACTCAAACTAAACAGCCATATACTGGAACTGAGCAGTTGCAAAGCAAGCTTTCTACATGCAACGGAATGAAAAACCAAAGTAAAGATAACGGACATAAATACCTGTATCTGTTCTAGAACAAAACGCAAGCCCTTAATGAGTGCAATGACTTGTGAATTCTCTGACCCGTCACTGGCCCAACATATCTCAGCCAGCTCTTTCAAAAATTTCTGGTGTTTTTCCTTCAATTCATCCTCATAAGCAGGAGCAGAGAGCTTCTGCAAAGTGATCAATGCAAAGTCGAGAATCTTTCCCAGGTAACCAATGTCCACTTTGCCCGAATTCAAGACCTAAGAGGGAAAATTTTGAGAGCACATAGAAACTTCATCAATTATGAACAGTAGATGAGAATGGGCATAGTAGAAGCCAGGCATGAAAAGAAAAAAGAAATAAAAGTACAACAACAATTAGTTGTCACCTCGGTGAGAATGTCCAGGTCAATTGCTTCAATAATTTCTTGTCTCCAACTCTGAGGAGCCATTGCACAGATTTCATCGCTTACCTCCCTCATCAACTCAACAATACGGCTGTAGTTAGACTTGTCCTTTCTCACGGACTCCATGATACCATCCCAATAAGCCTTCTTCATAGTCTCCCTAACCTTTGCCTGCACATTGATCAATCAAAACTCAGTGAATACTAGACTTCTCGCTAATGGAGACCAATATATATCTTGGACTAGTAAAAAGCCTCACAAAGAACCGAGGAAAAAATTGTTAATTGATACTACGAAAACCATGCACTTACCATGATGCTGTCTTGGCCTTCATCATCAGCAGAATTAGAAATATCAACAAATGCGAGGTTCCCCCCATGGATACATTCATTCACAATTCTCACATTCTCCATGTCCAACTTCTCACTAGAATATTGGTATGGGCTGCTGCTAGAAGATGGGGAACTAAATTCCTTGGGATAAACTTCGTCCCTAAATAAAGACCGCGCTACAGGGCTTCGCTTATGAGTATTTTCAGTCAAATCATTTGTTTTCTTCGAGCTACCAAGGGAAGGTGGGGAATCAGTATTTGGGGATAAAATTAGCGTAGATAGCGGGCTGATTGGTCTTCCATTCTCCCATGCCTCGAAGAATTTCATTCGCGTGTCAGAAAGCGCATTTTCCATACGTTCGATACCAGTATCTCCACTGAGGTGTAGCACTTTCTCCCTTAAAAGCTTCTGATCTTCTGTGACCTGCATTACAAACGATTAGAACTCACTAAAACAATTGATTTTTACTCAGAATTTTCGCCCACGGAGGCCGAATAATAGTACTCTTAGAATAATGGATTTCTTCTTACAAAATGTCCAAATGAAAATCCCAATTTCCACTAAACTTTTACAAATGTTCCCCAATTGCCATTGAACTTTAAAAGTTCTCCCCGAACAATAATACTCTTAGAATAATGGATTTCTTCTTACAAAATGTAAATGAAAATCAATTGAATTGCATAGATCTCAGAACAAAATGTTCATGCACCAAAACAGACCAATCATTTAGATTGAAACAAAGAATTATTTATTCTTACAACTGAATTTCATTTTGGTTGTCATCTGGAAGAAGAAAAAGGGGCTGGGAGGAAACCTGTTTCTGTATAGCCTTCATATCATGAGTGAGAAAACCACTATCTCCATCAGGAGTCACCTTGCAGGTCTGAATCATGGAGAGTTCTAGCCGACAAGCAGCCTTGACCAGATCATCTTCTAACGACCTAGCATCTTTAACCTTCCACACCACAAAGCTATTCAAAAAGGAACACCATGCTGAATCAAATTCTCCAAGTTGAGACCTGAAAGTCCTACGCCCTCCCAGTAGATGGTTAGACTGCCCATCAGAAGCTTGTATAGGTCCATTTAGTGTTATCTTAATCAGCAACTCTAACTCCTTCACAAATTTCTCAGCTGATTTTGCCAAAGCAATCTCACGCTCCCCTTGACCACTGATAACAGCATCTGGATGTCCCAGTATCATGTAAGCACAAAGCACAACTCTCACTTGGTACCTTGATAATTTAGCTGGAGTTTTGGCTGCTTGCCTAATGGGTGCAGTCTTTTTTTCCTCTCTACTTGAGACATTTTTCATGGGTGTTTCCCTCCTTTTTGGGGAGGCTACTCGTTTCAGAAGGTGATCAATATCATCCAGACTAGAAGTATTAGGGGCAGATCCAGCTGTTCTTGACAAAATAAAGCGATTTTCTATTCGATCAAGTAAAGCTTTGGCAGTACGAAGGGTAGCAGTTGACTGGATAAGAAGTGCAAACTGCTCAAATGGCATTCCCTTCACGGATCCCTCATTAATATTCAGCTGAATATAAGCTCTGGCAAGATGTCTTGTAGTTTTTCTAGAAGTCACGAACTTCCTCCAGCACCTGCGGAATACAATATTATCCAAGGAATGAAATAAAAAAAAGTTCATCATGCGGTGATGATATAAAGAAAAACTTTTAGTGTAAACAAATTTTTTAAGAGACTTAATCTTGACTAGACTTGGGAATCCCATTCATAATAATTGATGAAAGTAAATATGCTGCACATACCTTGCTAATTTTCTGGAAAGGATATCAGCCTCCTGCTCTTGCATCATATTCCAATCATAACAAACAAAATTCTGAACCCTTCCTCTCTGCTTTAAATATTCTGCTCTCTGTCTCCTTGCCTATTCACCATAAAATCCAATTGTTAACAAGGACAGACAAAGACAAGACCACTAAGTGAATCTTAATCAACACCTAACTATTAGAATACCCTTTGTAGTCTGTCTTCTAGCTTGTTCTTCATTTCCTTCCTCTCAATATCTCGCTGATGAGAAATGGACCTTGCTACCTTCCGGACCTGCAAGACCCTGGCACGTACCCTCCTCTTCTCTGCTTCCAGCAATGCCAGCCGCTTCTTCTCAGCAGCTGCACGCTTTTGGCATATTGCAGTGCACACTCGTTCCTTATACTTTCTCTCCCGGGTCATCCTTTGAAGCAATGATTGAGATGTTCTCTCCTTTAGTGAGGCCCTCCGTTGCTTATAAGCATTAAGGATAAGCATTCTATTGGCCTCTGCCTGCTGAACCCGCATTTCAACCTTTTTACCCAACTCAGCACGTTCCTTTCTGAAGCGCATTTCAGCCTCTATTTTAGCAGCTTGCCGCAATTCATCAAGTTTAGCAAGGCGCATCTGCGCATTTGTCAGAATGCTCAACCTGTTAATTCAAAGAACTGAATAAATATGTGCCTACACAATCATTCATATTTGAAGTTCCTAAAGACAGTAAATATTTATTTAAGCCACCTTTCAGGGCAGGATATTATATCCAGGCGCTCATTATCTTAGGGTCAGACATGTCACATTAAGGAAAATGATGAAAACATGAAAGGGAATACTCTTGTTGATGGGTCTTTTTGGATTAGGGCTAACTGGATAAACTATATCACATGATTTACTTGATCATGGAGTAACTCAACATTTACATACCAAATAAAACAGAGAAATTAACTTGGGATAAAGAGAAAGACAAAGAGTAAGACAGAGACAGATATTAATATGCCAAACATTTCAAATGCTCAAACAGAATTTGCCTTCTATAAAGCATGGTTTACTTCTCCTGACTGGGCAGCAGCATAACAGAGTAATTCAGGCAAACAAAATACATTATAAACTAAATGCTTCCCTAGATGCCTTTTCATGAAACATACTTGACAAAGAAAGTCATCAAAAAATGACCACGCCAAAAATTACGAAGATTCCAACTACTAAAGGACGAGATAGATTAGTTTGTGAGCTATATGATAGCCCAACTAGTTCATATGCATGTTATCTAGTGCGTTAGCAGATTTCAGCTATATCAATTGGCTTAAATTATCAACACAAGAAAAGTTCACCTTTTCTCTTCAGCAGCTTGGAGCTTAGCCTCAAGGCGCTGCCCAAGATCATCTTCATGAGATGAACATCGCGTGGGGCTTCTAGGCTTTGGCCTTGCCTTGCTGGACAAATTCTCATAAAATTTCTGTAATATTATTAAATGAATGAAATCGTTCATGTTATAGTATGTCAGGCGACGAAAAGTACATAAACAAGTTGACAATAGCGAAGCACAAAATACTCCCACCCGCCATCCCAAAAAGGATGAGGCAACGCATTATTAGAATAAAATAAAAGAATTTTCACATAGAAGAGAAAACTGAAATTAAACAAATGTTGGTAAATTAAAAAAAAAAAAAAGGAAAAAGAATTGTAAATTAACAGCATCCACAATACAACTCAAAAAGTAAGGCAAAGTGAAAAGAAAATTGGACCACCAAACTCTTACATAACTCAGGGTTGAAGAAACCCAACCCTTAATAGAAAATTAGTTTTCTTTGTGTGAGAGATAAATAGAAAGTCAAAACGTTGAAAAGAAATTGGGAGAAATGAAAGAATTCCAAAATCAAGAAACATCAAGAAAAGCTTTTTTCCTGATAATTTTTAGAAACATTTATCGGTGTACTCTCTAATAAATAAATATATATATACACCGAACTTTCCTATAATTATCAAGACTTCAAAAAATTGGCGAGCATAATAGTATCACGCAAAGTAATTTTTAATTGTTTTCGTTAATATTAAAATAAAATAAAAAACTCTAAAAACTCAATGAAAGCATTATTTCCATAATTATCGCGAAATGAAACGATGAAAAAGAGTCAGGTTTGCGGTACTAATTCTTAATTATCACATGAACGTTAAGATAAATAAGCGACCTGACGACGAAAATCGGCTTCCCGAAGCCTGGCTTCGATTTCTTCAACGGTAGACGGTGGCGGCGTCTTGGACTCGGAAAGCCTCCGACGGAGCCGCGGAGGCATAGTCGGTGGCGAGCACGACATAGCACCGTCGTTCACCGGAAACTCCATCGCCACCGCTGACATCTCTCTCTCCGGCGACTCCATCATATCAATTATTTTTCACACCTTAATCGCGGAAATCAAATCTGTATTTACTAATTATACACAAAAAGAACACAGTTGACAGTATAGACAGTAATTAAAATCAATTCTTTACAGGTATTTGTGTTGATATATATGAATTTTACGGAGAAAGAAACGAATTTGGGAAAGATTGCAACGATTGGACTCTCTGTATTTTTGAGGTGAGTTCTCCATCTTTATGCATTTGTACTGTTTTGTATTTCAAGTTGCAAGAGAATTCAATAGAAGAAGCGTGTTTGAGGAGCGTGCGGCAAGGCGTGTGGTGTAATTAGCAATTTACTTATCTGCCACGTCATCTCCCTTTTTAGAATTTTTTTTAATTAATTAAACACCGCTTTTTGGAATTTGACACATTCCTAAAGTTGGGTAAAAAGTTTTCCTTTATTCTAGCCCCCGTTTCGACTCCATTCTAAAGAAATGTATTTCTCATTTTCAATTTTCTAAATTATACATTCTTTAATAAAATAATATTATTTATAAATTCTAAAATTTTTCTTCTTCCTTAACGCACATTCTTTAAAAAAATCACTACTAAAATATATAGCCGTTGTTCGATCATCATTATTTTTAAAATACATTTTTTTTCTTTTTTCCTTTCAACCACACTTTCTTCAATAAAATAATATTATACACAAATTCAAAAAATTTCTTTATTTTTTAATCACACATCCTCCATCAGTCACTATTCCAAAATGCATTCTTCAATGAAAATAGAGTTCAAACAAACTTGTGTTTCCCCTAAAATTTGATTTTAGTATAGCTAAAACAAGGGATTAATATTTAGAATAATATTATTTAATACCAGTGATGCAAAAACATCAATTTAGATGACGTTAATTGATAGAATCAATGAAATGTATAATTAAATTACTCATTTACTTATACTTCTCATTTAGTACCATATTAATGCCATGGAGATTGATATTTTAATCTCAACGGTTCTAAATAACATTACTATTTTGAAGTTAAATTTATCATGATTACATTATCAAATTTAATATTTTAGAAACAAATGGAGTTAAGTTAGAGACGGACAGGGTAGGGCGGAGTAGGTTTGGCCAAGCCCATTAAAATTTGAAGGTGAGTACTTACACTTCAAAAATATGGGCTTATAGATTTCTTTTCAAAATTGGTGTTAATGAGTTTTAATTAAGAATAATATATTTTTAAATTAGTTACAAAATTAAAATGAATTAATCATATCATTTTTAATACTTATCAGAAATCCATATGCATCAAATTATATATCATCATATATTACAACAAATTCCATATCATAATTCCATATCTAATACTCTATCATATGATGCCATCATAGCGAATCTCGTTGTTGTTCAAACATAGACAAATCAGACAAACTGATAGAAAAGAAAAAATAAAGAGAAATGATTGATTTATTGAGAACTAAATATTTGAAAATGAATTTTCATTGTAGATATAGTTGCTAGATGTTTGTGTAGACGAATATTGGTTGTTAAGTACATATAGATAAATATTTTCACATTTTTAATATTGCAGATGATGTTTGTTGCATTAATGTAGATGACAAACAGTTTATGATTGCTATTTAATTTATATTAATTTTTGTTAGATAAATTTTGTGATAATATAACTGTGATAACATGTCATAATTATACAATAAGTCACCTTTAGCATATTACTAGTTACAATCAATCACAGTTAACACATACATGGTCATAAAGGATGGCAGTTAACGTATAAATAGTCACAAACTTTAACGGTAAACATCTTTTGTCATAAACATGTACTGTTAATAGATGTCTGGTTAGACATGTCACTGTTAACACATATGTGGTCACATGCAGTTATTGTTACTACAAATTTGGTCACAAACAATCACAATGAGACGGACTTGGTCATAGATAGTCACATATAATTCAAGTCTGGTCACAAACAATAACATCTTACACAGATATGGCCAAAACAGTTATTGTTAAACAAAACCTGGTGTCCTACAATAGAAAATATAAAACCAATAGGTCAAGCCATGCGGTAATTTTACGAAATAAAGAAATCCACTCAGAAATTATGAATTTTTATATCACAAAATGAATTCATAGTTTCGAATTAAGAGTAAATCTTATTTGAATAATGTTTCAATTCAACATATTTAATAATATATAGTTTGTGAATAAAATAAATGAACTTATAACTATGAGAGAATATCCTGATGTACGTCACTTCATAGTGAAATATTGATATATCTAACCACCAAATTCTTCGACCACCGCGACAAGTGACTGAAAATCAGAAATTATTGTCTGTATTGTGACTTTATCAGTTGAATGGTGGTGTTTGGAGTATAGATTCACCAATTTTGTGCCCAATTGATTATTTAAGAATAATTTGTGGTGCTTTAGGAGAGAATTTGGGAATCGTATTTAGAGAGACAATAATAGGAGTATGATATTATAATTGGAGAGAAAAAATGTGCTTTAATATATGAAATAATTGATATTTTTAAATATATGTTAAAAATATTATATAATATCCTTATTTAGATTATATTTTCTCTATATATTATATATATATATATTAATATTATATCTATATATTATAGATGTGTTTGAGCCACATTATTTTGAAAAAAATGTATTTTGGAATAGTAGATTAATGGAGAATATGTGGTTGGAAAAGAATGAAAAATTATTGATATGATGGAAAATAATATTTTATTGAAAATGTGTGGTTGAAAATGAATCGAAAAATGAGAATGAAAATTTTAATGTATGTCAACTAGGGGACCAAATTTTCAAAACTTTTGTTTAAATTTGTTGATTGTGAAAATGTATTCTCTAAATCTAGTCGCTATGTATTCCCCATTTTTTTTAATGCATCAACCCAATAATTTATTTATTTTATTTTATTTATTATTTTACTCAATCTCCCTGGCTCCGTCCTTGTAGACGGATGCTAATTGAATTAGAGATGGATGCTGATTCACTTAATTTCCAATTGAATTTTAATTTTAAAACTGAAAAATGAACTGCTCTGATTTTATTTTATTTTTTTAATATCTGATTCTTAATTTGGTTTAATATTATACTTCGGTAATTTCTCGATGAAATCAACCATGTTCATTTATGTAATTGTGCATGTTCAAAATGAACATTTTTATGGCATGCAAGTAAAACCACAAACTTTGCGCTATAAATGATTTCCTTCTAAAGCATGAAAATAATTGAATGAGAAGCAATAGACAGTCATGTTCAATTCTATCCTCATAAGCATAGAATTCTCATTAATATTAGATTTGATCTAGTTCTCATCACATTAGGATCGTATCTATACATATTAGATATTTAACGACAAAATAAATATCATGTTGTGTGTGTGAACAAAAAAAAAAAAAAAAA
>CAIGRN010084443.1:0-13074 GCA_903798345.1 Fraxinus anomala | reverse complement strand
AAGTTGTCTTTTCAACTATTTTGGTTAATCGAATTATGTTTCGATTTCACGCATATTACCTGTATGTTTTTTGTAAATATAATATGTACATCATCGGTGTAATATCCCCTAACACGTTACAAAAATTGTCTTCTTATATTAATGGATTTTTCATTATGAAATAAATTATTTAAAATATTAAAAATTTAAGCATACACCAGGTAATATGAAAATTCATTAGTTCAGCTTAGATTTCAAACTGCACATGCATTCATTGCTTCGTTGCAGTGTTTGAATCTGTACAAAAATTACGACTGATTTACCGTGTTCGAATCTGCACAAAAACTGAACATGAATCTTCACATCCCGCATCCCTTCTTCTATTTGCATTTTCCCTTGTTAACTCTTTCATTCTTCTCGCAAGCATCATGCAACTATAATTTCACAGCAATGTTCTCATCATCCTGTTCCATTGATAGGACAAACTAATTAGAACTAGAGGATGTGCGTATAGAAGGCAGAAAGTGCCAAGCGCATAAAGAAGGTTGACTTTATTGGGCTCTGGGTGCTTCATACTAGTTGTAATATGTGGCTCACATAGAGAGTAAAATGCATGTTTATTGAAATAACTGTACACGAGTATTTTTGAAGGGGAAAATTACCTCAAATCCTACGTCTAAAGTTTCAATTTCAAAAATCAAATTTTAGTAGTTTTGTTTTCAATAATCAGGTCTTAATTATCTATTATATAGTTTTGTTTTCAATAATCAAAATTTATACATACATACATACATACATACATACATACATACATACTACAATTATCATCCCTTATCCCATCCATCCCACCACCCCGTACCCCACCTCCACCGTTGGTAGAAAGCAAGCTCGCTCACTCTCTCTCATTGCAAGAAAAACTTGCGGAAAACTCCCATTCTCTCTCTCCAAATGTAAAACCTCTCTATTATATCATTTATTAATCAAACTCTCTCTCCATCATTTCTCTCTACCCACCCAACCCACCCTATCTTCTGATCAAATTGATGGAAGCCCACGGTAGAAATAGATGCGGCATGGTGTGGGGATGTAGGAGAAAGTGGTTCGCAACCATAAAGCTTACTTTTGATGCCAAAAATTGAGACTAATATGTGCATGTTCGGCTGGGTGCGAAGATGATGTTTGTAAGTATGGATTGTGTATGTTGTTCGATGATATAAGAGCATGAATAGATGCCTCTTGATGAGTATGGTCGATCGATGTGGTGGTATCAACATGGGAATCGCTGAAGAAAGTGGTGCCATCCCCAAAAGAAAAATCCACAGCTACTGGTTTTTGGCCTGATTTTTGGTGTGTTTGGGACAGTATTAGATTGGAATGTTGGTCGAGGGTTGTAGAGGCAATTGAGGTGGTCATGATGGTAGTGGAGTCTGACAACTTGGGTTGTGGTTGGTCGGCGATTGGAGGCTTCAAAGGTGGCATACTACTGCTTGAAGTTGTAAGCATAGCAATCTACATGTGGTAGTAGTGGTGGGGGCGGTGCTGGTGGTAGTCGGGATTTGTTGAAGGTATTGGTGGTGCACATTTGATTCTTGACGTTGTCAGGAGTGATGGTGGTACCAGAGTGGAATGGTGACAAAGAATGGGTATGATCAAGTCTATCTTCATTGTGACTGTTCGTGACTAGATTTATGTTAACTATGACTGTATGTGGCTTGCTTACATACAATCAAAAATTAGACTAACATGGTCACAATAGTCACACTGAAGACAAAATTGGTCATAGTTAGTCACAGATAACACATGTTAGTGAATGTAGTATTTATGGTCGTGAATTTGAGTTGAAGGTAGTAGTGGTTGGTCACACACAGTCATACTGAACACAAATTTAGTTACAATTAGTCACAGATAACATAAGTCAATAAATGTTGTATTTATGGTCATGACTTTGAGTTGAAGGTAGTAGTGGTGGTGCATTGGAGGTGATGGTGGTGGTGGGTTGTGGTGCTGATCTGCGGTGTATATAGATTTGTTTATGCTGACCCTCTGCGACCAGTATGTATTTATTGTGACTGGTTGTGACCAATTCCGTATTAATTATGATCGATTGTGACTTGATCACATACCATCATAGTTAAAATTGACCTGATTACAGACAGTCACATTAAAAATAAATTTTGTTACAGTTAGTCATACTAAATACAAATTTGGTCACAATTAGTCTTAGATAACACATGTTAGTGACTTTGTTATATATTCCGTAGGGTGGGTGTAATATCCAGTTTTTAATTTTTGAAATTTTTTTGTGGTCTAGGGGTAGGGTAGGATGCGTAACACTTGGAATTTTCTTACTGTTTTCATAGAGGCCTAAACTTAATGTTGGTAATTTAGCAAATGAAATGGTCCATATCTAACATTGTCATCACACTAAAGTTTAAAAGTTAAAGTGATAAGTTTAACCCACTTAATTGCATGAATGATTTATTCTCTTATATATATATTTTTTAGAAGTTATCGTAAATTTGTTTTGGGTCAAATATTTAAGTATTATAAAAATTGATAAAATATATCAAATATTATATTCATTTTATAGCTCGTGTTAAATAGCATAAATTGGGCTCAAGAATAAATATTTTTGGACTAATTATATCCGAGTTATTTTGATAGAAAGAAAGTATTCTAAATTCTATATTTTATTAATAAAAATAATAATAATGATAAAATGAAACTTTCATTTCATTTCAATTAGTACATTTACATCGGAATTTGAAAAGATATTATAATTTAATATATTTAATATAATTAATTCAGTAATTTGATAATAATTTCAATTAATCTCATAATTTTTTTCATTTACCTTAAATGCGTTTGAAATGAAAATGTTAAAACTGAAATGCCATCCTGGTTGAGTTGGAGTTACGTGTAGTGTGCCAGATTATATATATGTACGTGATCTGATTAGAATGTTTTTTTTCTAGTAAAAAACACAAGTTCACTTCCTATAAATTTTACACACTTACAGTTTATTAGAAATAATTTATTTTACTATTATTCTACAAGGCATATTTTCAGATTTATTTAGGGCTCTGTTTGGGCCGGATTAAAATTTGATTTTAATCTATGTCAAAGTCAAACAATCAATATTAATCACATCTTTCATGGGTCCCACTTCTTTTCAACCATACAGTTTAAAAACTTCTATCAAAATTCACTAAAAATCAAATTTTAATCCCCACCAAACACCCTCTTAGTGTCAATTGAGATAAGAATAATAGTGCAAAGTGGTAAATTCTTATTTCTCGATATTTATATAAATTTGGCATGAAATATTATAATGCTTTCGGGTCGATTTCTATGTTAAATCATTCGAGATAAATCGTTGGTCAAATATGTAAATCCTATGGGATATAAGAATTTTTAAGAAATTTCTTGAGTTATTGGATATTGCGACCAGTTTGCTTCAAATATGAGATTGTCGATATGTTATATCGTTTTATATTTATATTATGTTAAATAAGAAAATGCACGTATTTTTACTGAGTGTTTCAAAATATCCACTCTTACAATAATTTTTTAGATCGGGTGTGGATACGTGGAAGATTGATCTAGTGATGCTTATAGGATCGTCAAGTAAAATTTTTAGAAATGATAAATTGCCAATTTTATTTGAAGAACATCTTTATGTTAAATTTTGTGCATGTTATTTTAATAGTTTTTTCTTAGGGTGTTCGAGCATTTGACATTCTTTGTTAAATTTAAATTGATAGTTTGGGATCATAGTATTTTCAGATTTTATTTAATATGAAAAGTTATTGTAAGAGTGTATATTTTATCATATATTGAATTGCCACAATAGTAATTAAGACAGTAAATAACATAAGATTTGTTGATGCATAAAACCCTTGACCGGGTAAAAACTTCGTGACCAAACCAATAACTTTCACTATAGACAATAAGAACTTACTGTATGATTCAGCCTAGAAACCTACTAGACCCGTTGATCTAGTTCATTTAATCTTCAAAACCCATTGGAACGTGCTTCACTCATACATGCTCCCTATCTTCTGGAATTGTCTATCTCTAGTTGATCATCTTGTTCTTGTATTCTTCTTGTGCTTCTAGTCCAACTTCCCTCAATCTTAAGCAATCTCTTAAAATTATCGAGAAAGTACATTCTTGATTATATTTAGGAAGTGGGTGTTTGAATTATTTGAATTCGATGTTTTTCCCAACTTGTGGTTTATTGATATTAAGAATCAAATGTTTAAATTTCAATGTTTGAATATGTTATTGGATTTTGGAATGATGTTATGAGAATTTAATATAATGATCAACAACTCACAAAAACGTAATGGAAATTGAGTATTTATAATAGGAGGTATTTTGGTAGTATAGAATAAATGGAACTCTTGAAAATCGTGAACTAGGGTTTCACGTATAACACTATCGCTCGAGTGCTAGGTTAGTGACAGGTGCGTCGCTCGAGCGATAGTCGGACGACAGTGATTCTGTTTTTTTTTCGCTCGAGCATTAGCTGGTGACATGCTAGCGTAAATCCAACAATTTTTTCTCTTTGTTCCATACTCGAACCCAAACACTCCGAATTAATCTATATAACCCCGTAAAAGACTCCTTGACTTTTACAACTCTTTTATAATAATTCTCTTTTATAATAATCATTTTGTCTAAATAATTGCCAATACAACATATTTCCTAACAATCTCCTCCTTTAACATTCTGTAACAAAACTATACTCTACAAGTCAAGAAAATAAAAACAAAACTAATCTACCCAAACTCAAGCGCAATGTCCGTCTCTTACATTTCTTGTTAAAACTGTTTTCTGAAATCAACAACTCAAATACCAAGTTTAAAAGCACGTGAAACAGGTAATATAACAATTGAAACCAACTATCACAAATATATTAGCTTGATCGAGAAGTAATATTAATTTTAGTCAAAACACCAACTAAAAATTAATATCACAAAGCATCAAAATTCAAAAAAACTAAGCATTCAATAAAGCAAAACTCCAAAAACAATCATGAAATACTATCATCTTCCCCCTTACTGCAAAAAGGAATCACTTCTACAAAGTGTTTTTAAACAAAATCAAAGTGTAAATATGAAATAGAATGAATAATAAACGTCTTTGGGGTCTTTATATAGAAGATGAAGGAGTGTGGTTGGAGAGACACCCCAAAACTCAACTTTTTTTTTTCATGAAGGGACGCAACACATTCCATCGCTTGCCTACCGCCCATGTGGCACTCGATCAGCACTATGCAGTGAGCTATCACTCACCAGCGTTGTCTTGCCTCATATGCTGAATTCCGAATTTTTTCCTTCAAACTTTGGATCACAATTTCTCATTCATCCAAAATTAGTTTTTAGATTCTAAATATACTACGATAATCTACTCGATGATTAGAACAATTAAATTTATTTACTTTCGTAATTTGACTATCGGATCAAATTCGAATATTTGGCCGAAATTGACAAAAAGTCAATTTTCAAGTTTTATACTTGAACCAAAATTTTCAATCTTTAAACCAAATTCCAACAATCTCTCGCATGAATGGAAATTCAAATATGAAAATAATAATGCGGACACTAGTAGAGAGAAAACAGAAAAAACATTGAATAGAGAGAGGTAGTTTATGGCCTTGAACATTATTTAGTGAAATACTATCGGATTTACTTGGCTAATTGGTGAACGTGATGTCTTGAACCATTCAGCTGTTGGTGTAAACTAAGACAAAAATACACAAGGATGTCTTTCCTAAATTATATGATTGTGTTCATTTTGACCATGAAACACTCTTGAGTTGCATTTAGAAATTTTTTGTCTCAAACAATTCTCATCGAAGTAGCCCCACTTCACACTTATATAGATGACCTCATATTAAGAGTATTTGCCCCCACTCCACTTGACTTTATCAAGGTATATGAATTATTAAAAGCTTAACTTAAACTAAAATATTTTGCAGATAGCACTTTTCTTATCATATGAACAAGTAGGAATAATTTCCTAAGTGTTTAATATCTTCATAATTTAGTTGTCCTATTGAGTCAAGATTTTGAGATCGCCAGTCAACAATATAGGATTACCATTACAAAGACTCTAATGCAGTAGGCTTAATTCAATTCCCTTCAATATGCAGTATACTAGATCTCTTAGTAAACATATATAAATGAATCTACGAGTTTATACCAATGAGATCAACTGCTTGCGGTATTGTGTCTATGACATATATGTCTATACTCATCATTACAGATGATTTAGTATTTCATCAAATATACCTAGGCAACATTTGATTTATTTAATAGATACAAATTGTCACCAACTAAGAAATCATCTTATGAAGCTACTAGTTTTATCTAAAGCTTTATTAATTTCCAAACACTGTTGGAGGATTTCTATCAAATCATTACACTAGTCACCGGTATTCAATTTTCAACATTGAACTAATGCATTTCAATTTTATGAATATTCTTCAAATATTCCAATTGTTCTTGTATATCCAAACAACCACCACAATCAACTTTCATCCAATTTTATCCACTTTAGATTTAGTGTACATCGCGTTGTAGATCATCCTTAAACTTATAAAGAAGTACAAGGGATTTCTACCTTTTCACTCCATAGACACTCTTCTATAAGTTACCACCACAATTCCTTAATTAGGAATACATATGCAATCTAGTAATGTTGCATCCATAACTTTTGAACTTTCCATACAAGTTCGTAAGTATTAATGTTTAATCCCCCACATTCTTGGGTTATACTTGAATTTAGAGTTCATCAATTCTTTCAAAGTCCAATTCATCCATCAAATAGAGATTGCTATGGGAAAGTCTAAGTACTTTCAATTTAGTAGTCGTTAATTCATATTTTGTTACTCCAATCAAACTCTCTTTAATTTTGATCACACAATTTAGATCAAGGTCATCACATGGATAATAATGCTTTCAAATCATATACCAACGTAATTGGTTTGACAATTGAAGTCAATAAGTTGTGTTAATTGCACATAACTATACACATTTTAGTGTAGTGTAGTACAACAATGAAGAGGACTAATAATCTTGATTCACTGCAAATTCGCCGAGGTATGCAACTTAACAAATTTGTGATATTTCACAAGATAGTATTGTTTTAAGTCAAATAATAAGGCACCTATTCACCTTGTTCAATGTATTTCAACTTGAATGAATGAATCAAATATATGTTGGTGTCTCAAAAGGACACACCTCTTGGAATTAATCTCTATGAAGAGACACTAATTTGAAAATAATTATATCAAAAGTCATAATCTTTCATATGAAAAGACACATTTTCATCTAAAGTGATATTAGAATATTCCATAATATTCTACATATTTTTCAATCGATTTCAAATAATTAAGCGACTTAATTCTCATTACCAAATAATTATTTCTGCTTAAATAATAAATTAAAATTGGACAAAATCAATTTTCGATACAAATTCCAACATTAAGGTAAATATACAACAAACACTTTCCACTGGAGTTGGACATTATTTTAATTTGCCATCAAAATTTATCTACAGACTTGGTCGCCAAACTAGGCCATTTTGACCAAAAGGTCTATCCTAAATCCAAATCCATGTGTGGATTCATAGCAGAAAGAAACCACGTCTAACCATATGGGTGGATATCAAAACATGCCTCCTCATGTGAGTAATGTATTCAAATATTCTCCAAACGAATGAACATACATTTTCCTTTAATGCGGATGCACTTTTCCACTAATTTATTTATATGCACATTTTCATTGATTAGAATTTCAGCAAATGAATTCGTCCAAAATCAATTTCAAAACGAAATTGTACCATGAAATGTCCCGTCCTTCCAAATATTTCCTCCATTGATAGTTGCAAAATGAACCTTGCTTGATGTGCAGAAATTATGGTTCACAGACCATTTACACACTCACAATAGGGGTGGGTGGGATTTTTTAGCATTTTTTTATTTTAGTGGGACCCACACATTGTGAGTATTGGTAAGAATTCTGTGAACGATTATTCTATACATTTGGCTTTACTCGTTGCGAAATATACAACGGTCTATAGAATGGAATGGAATGGAATGACCAAACCGACATCAGAACAGATTCTGTGATTCAATGTTACTTGGACGGAAATGAAATTATTAGTTAAAGGAATCACAATCAGATTTTAATTTCCAATTCTAAATAGAAACATGAATGGAGAATATATTGCATTAAACGTGTATTTAATGAATCTTTATATCATGAACAGAACCCACATCATGCATAGATTTGGAGTTCCTGCCACTTCCAGATTAATTCATAACATTCATTTCCAATTTCGAGATTAAGAATGCAATATAAGTTTTTAACCGGAATACAACATGCAAGTAATGAGAAATCCCACATAAAGACAATATGGAAATTGAAGTTTCGCATAACGTGCTTCAATGATTTTGCATAAAATTATCTAATTATTTGAGACCGTCACTCTCTGATAAACACAAATCGGAAATGTGCCATTTAACACGAATGAAATGAAATATGATATATTCTTATGACATTTACATTCATTGCTTTCCTCATTTTTTTTTTTTTTAAAATTGCCAAATAAAGAGCCAGTAACTTTGTCAATATTAGGGTTAGACAAAACTCTCGAATCGAATCGGACTGAACTAGACCCAAACTGAACTAAATTGAATCAAGCGGTTCTTCTTAAATTAAATATCCGAACGGGTATTTGAATCAAGAATTGATGAGTTTGGTTCAATTCTCGATTTTAGACCAAGAACCAAAGAAGTGAACCTCTCTAATTTTTTAAATCTTAAATAAGTCAAATTATTGAATTTTTTAAAATAAATTTTCTAACTAATTAATTTAGTCCAGACCCAAAATATAATTTTACGAATTTTAATTTTCAATCTGCCCAACTTAATCAAATTGACTCAAATTTTACCCAAATTTCTTATTCTATCATAGTGTCGTTTCTGTCGCTCTATTATTGTGAACTCGCCATCTTCTTCTTCATATGATTTTAATTGACAAATCTATAAAGAACTCAACAAAGAGATGTGCAAAAAATATCACGAAATTGTACTACGTTTTGTAAGAGTTAAGACTAAACATATTATAGTCAAATTAATGTAGCGTTGTTGTAATATAAAAAAATTAATTATTATACGGAACTCGAGAACTGAATAGAACCGAACTTAACCAAATGGAACCAAACCTGAACGATTCCATAATTAAATTTGGACCCAACGGTTCCATTTATTAAATACTCGAAAATTCGAGTTCGATTCAGTTCTAAAGTCGGGTACCCGAATCGAACAATGCTAAGTCCCAATCAATATACTCAAAATGCGTGCTAATATATAAAAATCAGATTCTAAATGAATTAGAATATGAAATGCACCTTCAACTTCATTTTGAGATTATTGGGGAATTTACACCGATATATGTGCATACATCATATTTACAAAACGTATCTTTTATATGCGTGAAATGGAAACATAAATCAACTTACCAAAAATTGAATTTGAGAAAGCGAAATGATAACTAGTGAAGTCGGATACGTGACGACGGATTCAATTATTTCGTTCTTAAAATAAAAGCTATTATCTTTAATTCAAACCTTTCAATATAAACAAAAGAAAGTCATTTTTCTGAAATCAAACATAATTGAAAGAAATAAGAAAACGAAACAATGAATTGCAAGTGATAGAATTGGTCGATGCAAGTATTTGATACTTTGTCCTTAAGATGAATTTGCCCGTATCGGCGCTAACGATTTTCTGGTGATCATCCCAAAATACAATGATCATGTCTCGCAATAAGAGCACTCTAAATTACGTAGACCAACAAACTCGAGCGGAGTTTCCTCTACCAAAACTATGATTTTGATGCAAAATGGAATCACTTCTACAAAGTATTTTTATGCGCAACCAAAGTGTAAATATGGAGTTGAATGAATAATAAACGTCCTAGGAATCATTTATATAGAAGGTGAAGGGATGTGGGTGAAGATACACATCCCAAAACTCAATTTTTTCATGAAGGGACGAAACCCGTTCCCCTGCTCGCCTACCGGCCATGTGGTGCTCGAGCGGCACAATGCATTGAGCTATCGCTCGCCGCGGCTGGTCTGCTGCTCGAGCGATGGCCTCACATGCTGAACTCCAATTTTTTTGTTTCATTCAAATTTTGAACCACAATTTCTCATTCATCCGGAATTGATTTTTAGATTTTAAATATACTACGGCGATTTATTCGACGAGTAGAACAAATTAGTCTATTTACTTTCGTAATTTGACTATCGAATCAAGTCCGAATATTTAATCGAAGTTTACACAAAGTCACTTTTCAAGTTTTATACTTAACCAAAATTTTCAATCTTTAAACCAAAATTCCAACAGTTAGGTCTACTTATGACCCTAAATTTTGTTTTCATGTGCCCTTTGTGTATTTGGGCATAACCCCGGTTTTGCACAAGTATCGAGAAATGCCTATTGTTGGTGGCTCTGGTGTTTTCCGACTGGCATGAAGAATTGCCACCGCGCAAACCGTTTGGTTTAATCTTACCACCAATAATGCAGTTGTTGAATATACTGTAATGGTTTTGCATTATTGATTTCCATTGATGGGTTTTATTTATTCCGTATTTGGTAAGGTTATGTGCCTTATGGCCTGTTCCTTCGTACTCACGGCGTTTCTTGCATCAAAACGTTAATGGAGTTATTATTAAGAATAAATGTGGAGTATTTGATTATTATTGTTGTCATTCAGCCTCAAAATTTATAAATAGTAAAACTTTTCGTTCAACCATACATTTGAATTAATCCACCGATTATTTCGCTACTCATTCTCATTTATTAATAAATTAAATCGTTTATATATTATTCCCAAACAAAGGGTTAGTCTTAAATCCTATAGAAAAACATTAATATAATCAGAATACCATTTTTTGTTTTAATGGATATGAATAAATACTTCAATATAAATACTTGTAATAGCACCACCAAAATTGGTGGAGCCAATGGAGCGGAGTAACGACTATCTCCTCAACATTCGAATTATCTACAAATTTCTAAAAAAATCTAACATTCAACTAATTTTTAATTTAAGAAAAAAATTAATGTACTATTTCTATACTTGTTTTATTGATAAATTTTATATAATTTTCGTTCTATAAAACTAAGTCCCTAAAATTACTAATGTTTTGTTCCTAAGCCTATTGCTCAAGTAACAAATTGATTATCAACCTTTAAAATTTAAAGTAATGTGTTAGTCCTCAATCTTTTATTTTAGTTACACAATAAGTCCCTAACACTGGAATTGTCCAAATTTCCTTTAAAACATAACTTGGGTTCCATATTTCCCACTTCATGGAGTTAGATTTTTTTGTATTGCTTAAAAATTTGAAACAACGATTCATGCAGGATAATTGTGGCGATTTAACGGATAATTGGATGGTTTCCATTGCTAGAGATTGATGGTAAATTTATAATGAAAGATCGATGACCAACTTGTCCATTTTAAAGATTTTGACAATTAGGTTGGGGACAAGTGATGTAATTTTCTAAATAATTAATACAATATTCAGTCAATTCAACTATACTATACTATCAACATTACGAGTCATGCTAGTTAAATGCTTCTTGCTGGTGTATGTGGATGATTTAGTTATCACTGGAAACAATAATCAATTTATTGGGTCAATTATTGAAAAATTTGGACATTCCTTCTCATTAAAAGACATGGGACAGATTCACTATTTTTTGGGCATGGAAGTCATTCCTACAAAAGCTGGTCTTTTCCTATCTCAGCATAAATACATTAGAGAAATTTTGTCCAAAAGCAACATGCTTGGTGCCAAAGATGTCTCCACTCCATTGTCAACTACTACAGCTCTCAAACTCATTGATGGAACATCATCTGTGGACAGCGCTAAATTTAGAAGTGTTATCGGTGCTCTTCAATACCCCTCTCTTACACGATTGGACATCTCATTTGCCGTAAATAAACTATCTCAGTTCATGCATAAACCCACTGCAACACATTGGACAGCTGCCAAGAGGCTCCTTCGTTATTTAAAACAAACTGTTTTTCATGGTATTCACATACGACGAAGCAGCCCATTAAAACTCACAACTTACACAGATTGGGCAGGCAACCTTGATGACAGATCCTCAACTTCAGCTTGCATAAGCTTCCTTGGTACAAATCCTATCTCTTGGAGCTAAAAAAAAAAACAAAAACAGAGGGCTGTTGTTAGATCCTCTACCGAGGCTGAATATAGAGCACTTGCGAATGCGGCATCCGAAACAATTTGGCTTTTGGCATTATTTCAAGAGCTCGGCTTACCCATTTCATCAAAACCAAAAATGCTTTGTGACAATTTGGGAGCCACACAACTGAGTTTTAATCCTATCCAGCACTCTCGCATGAAGCACATTCAAATATACTTACATTTTGTACGTGATATGGTTCAAAAAGGCACACTTGAAGTTCATCATGTTAATACACAAGACCAACTGGCAGATCTTTTAACAAAACCATGTCAAGGCAACGGACGGAACAACTCAAGAACAAGATTGGCCTTGCTGATGGCAGCCCTATCTTGCGGGGGCGTATAAAGGAAGGTCCCATAAATCAAGTCTAGGATCCCAAAATAGAGCAGCAAACCAAGAATAAAGCCTATAATCAAGTAGTCAAGAATCATGCTGTCGATTACAAAGTTTCTGTAAATTAATTCATTGTAACAGTCACTATTATGTAGGCATAATCTTAGGTAGTTTTCTAGAATAGCTCTTGTGAAGTCTGTATTTAAACTTACACGTGTTCATGTTTAAACAGTGACTGAAATATACAGCATTATTCAGAAACCAAAATCTCTGCACATATTCAAATTTAACATGGTATTAGAGCCCATTAAACTCTAACGAGCAATTCGATCCGGTTAAAACTCCAAAAGTGAGCGCACGAATTTCAAGATTTGTCTACTCAAACGAGCCACCATCTTGCGGGGTCATGTTAAGGGATAGAATTCCATATCGAATAAAGATGTAACCATAGATCAACTTATAAA
>CAIGRN010084416.1:0-28363 GCA_903798345.1 Fraxinus anomala | reverse complement strand
GAGCAAAAAGAATAAAACTCCTTAACATTAATAATTACCATTTTGAGCGATCAGTGTAAAAAAAAAAATTGTTCGTGTAGCTCCAAGTATATAAAGAATGGATACGTTTAGCATGTACCCAACAATTAAATTACGAATTCATAATGAAGTTTTCATTCTATATAGAACTAAAGCACTTAATTAATAGATTTAATCAACATGCATGCCTTAATGATAGTCCAGTTCTCATAGGCTCCCAATGAACACGGTTTGGGTTAAAGTGACGTCTTGGAATCTCTTTTGGAACACTTCCAACATGTACGTAACTCACGTATGTCCAAACCAGAACCATAGTGGCACACTGTAATTTGCTATAAGACATCGAGGCTAACTTGTATGAAAAACCACCTGTCATATAGTTTCAAATAATGAGAACGAAAATCATAAGAAATTGTAAATGCACATCTGTTCTAAGTAGACTTATGGTGAAAATAAGTTCTTCTTAGAGTTTATTTTTATAATAGTCTATATTTATTTATTGGTTCCACAATACCATGACCATGTTTTCTGACTTCTTAAAGCAATTAACTGTAGACATAATGACAGAATCATAGCAAACATACAATTGGCAAACCTCCATAAAGGTATATACTTTACTAACCTGGGATCTTCACTTTTGGAATGCACAACTCGTCCACAAGTCCTTAAATATAGATCNAATATAGATCGTAAGAAAAGTTGTCAAATATGAAATGTTAAAATCCTCAAAGAGGTACTATGTAGACATTCTAAAGAAAAATGTTAGAAAAATTATGGTGTTTAAATTTGTTATAAGAGAAACTTTGACAAATTTTATTGTTAAAGTTTTACCGGGGTCATCAGAATACCACTTTGTTGGGCAAACTTCAAATTTAGCAGAAAACTACTAGTTTGGAGATAATATATTTTTTCATAATTTATTTATTTGTTTATTGTTGTTATTCAAATGGTTTGTCGCTTGGAAACGGGGATAAACCTGCCAGATCAGGTCGCGGAGGTCGAGTTTGAGAAAAAAAAAGACTTGTATCCAAAACCATCGAGAATTAAAAAATAAATAAATAAATCGCGGAGACGCCATGTCTCCGTCTAGCACTCGGATCCATAAATGGACTGCTAATGGAACCAAAAAACCTTGACTCAAACATGTTGCTAAATGGGTGTGTGAACAAGGGATCATTAAATGCATCATTCCCGCCGAAAAACCTTGACATTAGGCTTCTTTGGCCTCTAAAGCCATCGAAACTACCAAAAGGGTTACCAAAACCAAAGAATGTACTATTGCCTCCTTCTATTTTCTACTTGCTAATTGCTTAAAAATCAAAATGACAACTTACAATATAAAAGAACAACTCTAGAAAAACTTGTGGTAATTAGGAAAATGTCAACTCATACAACAACAATTTCATCATGACACACATTATCTTCTTTTACTTTTTTACCATCAAAATCCTTACAAAGCTATACAACATTCCATGTGCAAGTCTAACTGAATTTTGAGGTATTTTTATAAGTTCAATATAACCATGAAATAACTTTAATTTCAAATTATTCACTTGCTTTAACTACTCATGCTATGGTTGTGAAAGCATCAATTCAGTTCGCGAAAAATCACAAGGTTATTGTAAAGGGGAAAAAAGTTGATCCTAGTAAAGTGGCAAAGAGGTTAAGGAAGAAAAGTGGGAAGCATGTGGACTTGATTTCTCCAATTCCGCCTAAGGAAGAAAAAAAAAGGAGGAGAAAAAATCAGAGGTAAAATTATTATGTCGCTAATTCTGAAGATAAAAAAAACATATAATTTAGACTCTCTTTTTTTGGATCGGCCTCCAGCGATGATAGAAGTAGTGTTGAAAACGGAGAAGAGTCTCCGTCCTCCGTGCAGCACAGAGGTTTGCTCAGTGCTGCACAGAGGAGACACAGACCGTGTCTCCGTGCAAGGTGTCTATAGAGACACTCCGTGTTGTTCATGGGCTCAAATCCAAAACTAGAGGTAAGTTAATTTCTTATTGAAAATGTAAAAAGCAGGTAAGTATCGTCGTTGATAGCAGTTATTCCAAATGCTCATATGCATGTCTTAACTCTTGCAATTCATGTACTTTTATAATTTCACATTCTGTAAAATGCATAAGATGTTTAGTTTTGAACACTATGATTTTAGATTATGTTGAAAAAATAATCAAGCATTAAAACAAGTTGAAACCTTTCAAAGAAAAGGTAGTAATGGAACAAGCTTAAGTTATGCTTGATGTAAGGACCTAAAATATGAGTATGGAAATATATTGAGCAAATGAAACTAACACTTCGAGAACCTAAAATTATCTTTTTGACCTAAAATAGAGATTAAAATCGTTAATGGTGAAATCAAACATACACTCTTCCTTATGGAGAAAGAGAGAGGAATGAAAAATTGCCTTATTGTGACTGATGCAATTTATTTAGAATGAAGAAAGTGATTCAGGTGCTTTGGACAATTCCAAAGAAGCCTATATCAATATATTAAAAATATGAAAGCCGACGTCTTCTTTGTTGTTGTTGTTGTTGTCAAAATAAGATAACATACTGCATTTATATATAGTATAAAGGTACAATTAGTTTGAGTAAAAAATTACGGCTACTTGAGAGGTTGTGAACATCAAAACGTTCACGGCAACTTGTGTGCAGAATAAAAGTTATCATTTCTCTTGTTTTACATTTACTGTGTGAACTGGTAAAACGGCATTTGTTTGAGGCAAAAATTGCGACCAGTTGGAAGGTTGTGAACATCAAAATTCTCACGACAACAGTAACTTGTGTGAGTTATCATTCCTCTTGTCTTACAGTTAGATTTAGAATTGAAGTCAATATATACGACTAGTATTTTTTATTTTTGTCCACATATGAAATAGTGATATGTGAAGAAAAATTTTAAAAAAAAAAATGAATAGTAATCCTCAAAGCCCATTTTTAAGAAAGAGTAGATAATTGTGAGTAGAAACCCGAAATTTGAGATAATAAATTAAAAATCAATTATAAACAAGTAAAATAAACATGGAAATACCTAACCGACTTTGAAATTGGTCCAAAACATATGAATACTTCAATTTGAGTCCTTAGAGAAAGTGAAGCGTCTCAAAAATGGTGGAAGGCAGAGTAGTTATCGTCTCCGCTCTACAATTCGCTTGCTCCGATGATGCCTCCACAAACGTAGATACTGCCGAAAGGTACGTTTTCACTTTAAGCAAGTCAAGTCTTTTAATTTTTTTCATTTCCAGATTTAATTCTTAGTTCAAACACCGTGTTTTAATTGCATTTGAGCTATGATAGGCATGTCGAAATAATTAATCAGTGATTGTACTACTGATCTGTACGCAGAAATTTCTGACCTTATTGAGCATTCATTGTTTGAGAACTTTTTGAGTTAAGCTGTGTTAGCTTCTCGTTCATGACAGAATTGTGTAGTATTATAAAGTAAATATCAAATCAACGCCTTTCCATTGTACAAAAAAAAAAATGAAAAAAAAAGTAGTTTTAATTGGAAGTATCGTTGATGTATGTACGTTGCTGGACAGATGCCCTGTAATGTGTATCCCCTTACTCATGTGGATGATTTGTTTCGTTAGTTGGTTATCAATCATGCCAAATAAATAGAGAAGGGGAAATAAATTATTCATGTGAATATTATATTTATGTTCTGAAACAAACAATTCCCTAATCCTTATGTAACGGCAGTTAAGCAGCCATTAACTTGAATCCCTGTTGGATTGGTCTCTACAGCATCAGAATCTTTATTATATAGAAGGAGCAGTTAGAAATAATATTATTCTTGCTGCAGCTCATGTTTCAAATATAATACATTTTGTATTTTCATGAGAACTTTGTGGCATTGGCATCTGCATTAAGTGTCATGAAGAGTTCTTTGATGCAGATTGGTTAGAGCAGCTCATCAGAAGGGTGCAAAAATCATTCTTATACAGGTTTGTGCTATTCAAAGTAAAGAATTAGCTTCTTAATGAGTATTTTGGTATCAGCATGCCATTTTTAGTTGGTTTGGACATCATTTAGTAGTTCTCATGGAACTTTCTTTTTTATAATTTCTCTTCGTATTTTGGTTTCCTCTTAACTGTTGGAATTTTGAACGAACGTGTCATCATTTGCAGCAGATATCTACTACTTTGATGTCATTGAGATGTTAATTTGAAGCACTCAAATCTCCAAGGGTCTAAATAAGATTTCTTTTATTATATGTTTGATGCCAAAGATGGTGGCTGATAATGTCGTCACAACTCAAATGTGTTTTGGTTACTTCTGTTTGATTCTTAGTTTAGTTATACTAATTAGATTTTTTACTTCCTCTTCTAACGGGTTCTGCTAATAATGCTTGTGAATGGGTGCTTCTTTTTCTCCAACCACCTGAGTCATCATTTCCTTAATTAATCATCACAAACAATAGTCTTTTATAATTATTATTTTGTTCTTACAGGAGTTATTTGAGGGTTATTACTTCTGTCAAGCACAGAGGGAGGATTTCTTTCAGCGAGCTAAACCCTATAAGGATCACCCTACAATATTGAGGTGAGAATGTATTAATAGTTGGCTTCAAAATGTGGATGTTGACGTCGACTGAACTCAGTCTTTGTGGCTAAATCTCTGAGGTTCACAGGATGCAGAATCTTGCAAAAGAATTGGGAGTAGTAATACCAGTTAGCTTCTTTGAGGAGGCAAACAACGCACATTACAATTCAGTGGCTGTAATTGATGCTGATGGAACTGATCTTGGACTTTATAGAAAGTCCCATATCCCAGATGGGCCAGGTTTGTCAACTGTGGATGGCTGATCTAATTTGATATATTCGGTGATAAGCTTAAATTACAGCGTATTATATTTCTCCCAGGTTACCAGGAGAAATTTTACTTCAATCCAGGTGACACTGGTTTCAAGGTTGGTGTTAATACATTTAAACTCCAAAGATGATATTTCTTATATTTCTTTAATATATTTTTATTTTAGTTATGATGGTTGGTTATGATTATTTCAGTGACTTGTAATATTGATTGACAGGTATTTCAAACTAAATTTGCCAAAATTGGAGTAGGTAAGATTTTCTTTACTTGATATTCGGAGAAAAAATAAAAAAATAAAAAAAGATGTTATTTACTTCTACCTTATATTACAGTTTTGATCCAATTTATGGTATTATAGAAAGCCAACATTGAAAAAAATAAAAAAAATTGTACAGAGACTTCAGCTTATACTGAAAACTGCTAGTGACAGATGAGTGAAAGGGGGTGATTCCGTATCTCTCTACTAATTGTATTGGAATATTCAGCCCCTGTTTGGTACTATTAAAATTTAGATTTTAATCTAAATCAAAGTCTAAATTTTAATCTAAATCAAAGTCAACAATTAATTTTAACCACGTATTTTATGCGACCCACAACTTTTCATTTCATCAACTTTATCAAAATCTACTAAAAAATTGATTTTAATCTCCACCAAACAGTGGCTCAGTATGCTTCCTGTTTATTCCTTTATCAGGAATTTGCTGGGATCAGTGGTTTCCAGAGGCAGCTCGCGCTATGGCACTTCAAGGTGCAGAAATATTGTTCTACCCCACTGCTATTGGTTCTGAACCTCAGGATGATGGCCTAGATTCTCGAGATCACTGGAAGAGAGTAATGCAGGGGCATGCCGGGGCTAATTTGGTGAGTCCCTAACTTAAATTCACAGATTGCTTCTATAACTAATTTTTAGAAGGGGATCGTGTGATTATTTATTAAACTACCTCATCTAAAAGCTTAAGATATTAGAGAGGCGAAGTCATGTGCCCCTTTATGTGCAGAATATGTTCATTTTTCCACTAAAGGTCTTAACACGTGCACAACAGTATCAACCCTGCATTGTTTAATACTAGTCTTCTTGAATTGTAAACCC
Organism: Fraxinus anomala; assembly: GCA_903798345.1. Classification (NCBI taxonomy): domain Eukaryota; kingdom Viridiplantae; phylum Streptophyta; class Magnoliopsida; order Lamiales; family Oleaceae; genus Fraxinus; species Fraxinus anomala. The sequence continues at coordinate 22,437 of CAIGRN010084416.1, read as the reverse complement.
CTGCATTTCCAATCCAGTGGTACTACCCATTTACATTCAGGATGGGACAAAGTAACATATCCTCTTGGGTTTACTTTATACCCCATCTTGTAGGTAATTAATGTGGAAACAAAAAGGATATTTTCCTTTAGTACGCTTTGAGGACTTCTTGTATTGTAGCGAACAGAACCTTTTTTGTATCAAATTGCATTGTTATGGTATTGTCATCTGGATAATTTCTAGGAGGGTGACCTTATAGGCTTAAACCATTCAGGTACCTTTAGTTGCTTCAAACCGAATAGGAAAGGAGATAATTCAGACAGAACATGGCAAAAGTGAGATCACATTCTACGGGAATTCTTTCATAGCAGGTAAGCTTTTTAAGTATTAGCTAGAATTTGCAAAGCTGCAAGTACAAATCATAATGTTCACAGATGAGGACTTTCAAACATGCTGCACTGTTGAACAGGACCCACAGGAGAAATAGTTGCTACTGCTGATGATAATGAAGAAGCAGTTCTTGTTGCAGAATTTGATCTGGATAAAATTAAATCTAAGAGATATAGCTGGGGGCTGTTTCGTGATCGGCGTCCGGACTTATACAAGGTTCTTTTGACCTTAGATGGCAGCAACATATCTCTATGATTTATCAATGCTTTCTGATGGAGATGATCAACAAAAAACCAAGCATGTTTATTTTTTTTTTTACGTTTTGTAATGGTAGATTGATCAATTGAGAATCATATGTTTGAACATCAGTCTGATTGAGATGGTCAACAAAATCAGCAAGCATGTTTATTTTTTTACGTTTTTCTATGGTGGATTGATCAATTGAGAATAATGTGTTTGAACATCAGTCTGATGAGGCATGTAACATCAATATATAATGTGCTTGAAAATTGACATTAATCATTAGAGATAGTCTTTTTCATATTCTATATTTTTCATAGATGATAAACATACTCAACCTTTAGAGAATCTCATTCTAGAAGATTTCATCTGTCAGAGTTGTGCATAAGTCTTCACATGGGCATCTCAAAATTCTCTTTCGGCGTTGTGTACCCATATTAAGTGGCTCGGAATATCTTTTCCCTTAACCCCTCTTTAAATATTTAGTTTGTGACTAGTGATTCTTAAATACCCTTTGTCGTGTTGTAAAATGTAAGACTGCAATCATTTTTCCTTTTTGTAGTCCAATATCTATTGAATATTCCATTTGATTCCAAATAAGGGAATAAGTTGGTATTTATTTTGTTATTTTTTTCACAAAAAATGACAATCTATTGATGGAACCTTAGCAAAAATATCCTTCAATAGATTTGGTGATGTTCCCTTTCTCAAAGACTTGATGGCCCCAAGTTGTCACAAGGCTTGGGTGAATTCTATAGCCACTTGGAGACTCAGTAACCTCAGATTTTGCAACATTTATTAAAGATCAGTGCCCATACTTCCCTGTAGGATCAACATCATGATGATGTAAGGCAATATCTGTAGAAATTTTGTGATTATTACTCATTCTGCCTTTCAATTTCTCGAAAAGCTCATTGTGACTCCAATATCCTGTTCTTGACCAAATCCAGGTAGCAGCTATATTATAACCTATACTCTATGCCAAGCTACCTCTTTTTGATTCAGATGGTTAATCTGTTCAATTGTTTGTAAACATTACTTTTTTCTCGCCGAAAATCACCAGATGAAGCTGAGTTTGTTTTCGACCCCAAATTTATCGGGAAAATGGCGGTTTAGTTGTTTGTTTGTTTGTTCGTGTGCTTCTTATCTACTAGGATCCTTCAATTCTCATTGATTTGAAATGAGTAGGATACAGCCGGATAGTTATCTTCAGATTCTTACCTGTGGGCAAAATATCTAGAATACCAATAGATTGGAAGTCACAACCATCAATCAATTGGCAGTTCATTCTGCTTTGATTTATCTTTTGGAAAAAAAGTGCATGCATTTGGTAGAGAGCAATGCTCAGCTTGGACCTTTGGACCATGTGGACACAAGATAAGAACAATAGTTTTTTTAAAAAAGGTTAAAAACAAGTCTATCCATGAGATCAAGACGATTCTGCTTGTGAATTTTTTTTCGCTCAGCTCGACTCATGGCTCGTCTCAATACTAGCCCTAGCAGTCCATGGGCCAACGACTCGGCTCGTTTGCTAACCCTATATCGATCTGATCAAATAACTTTTGAGGTTGTATAGAGATTAATGCACCTAAATCATGTTTGCCGATCTAAACAATTCCCATCACATCAGATGCATAGCTCAGTTTATTGATATTGAGCTGGCAGCACGACTTTCTCAGCATCATGACCTTGCATGGTCTTCTAGGCTTAAACTCTCAAGCTCGACCTTCTGGCCTTGGTTTAGCCCCTATGAGGTAAACCTTCTCTTGGCTTGGTCAAATCCCTCGACTTCAGCATTCTTATAGCATAACCACTCGTCGATTCATCATCGTCAATGCCACATTCCTACAACACAAACTAGTAATTGTTGGTAGAAAGCCCCTAAGGATCAAACACGTACCAAATTTGTTTGATATATTTGAGCAATATTTAACATTTAAAGATTCATATAATTGGAGAAGTGGACTAAAGTAATTAAGGGGAAGGCTATCCAAATCAATATGTATCTTGTTCTTAGATACACTACAGAATACTTACAATCCAAAAGCAAACGAAGAACTGTTGTTCATGTTCTTCAAGGGAACTTTATTTGCATACAGTTACGGGGAAAAAAAGGAAGAAATAAACTAAAAATTCTCTTATAATTGCAATGCAAAAAAGGCCCATTAAAACTGAGAGAATTTTCCTAGATAACTTAGGCTTCGCAGTCGTTGATTTCTACATTCTCTTCTCCATTGTCCCGTCCCTCTTCATTCACATCGTCCTCGCTTTTAGCGTCATCATTTTTACGGGGTTCTTCATTGATTTCCTCTATGATATCTTCATCTTCTTCCTCATCCTCGTCGTCTTCAAGAATTTCTTCATCAGAATGAATAAACTGCAACTTCAAACGTCCATTTTCACGACATGAATGCATGAATTCCTGAGTTGGTATCCGTATCTCCTTAAGAATAAACCGGCCGTTTTCTCTATATGATTTAAAGCACACCCATGGCTTCCCACTCCTACCTATACAAGAAATGGGAGGAGGAAATGACCCTCTACTTGTTCTTGATCTCTTTGAATATTCACTCCAATGGCTTTCAGTTTGAGTATTTCTAGTGAAACTTTTCCTTTCCTCCTGATGTTGAAATTCATTACAAATGTCATTCCTCAACAAATCCTCAACATCATCAAAGCTTTCGAATCCAAGCCCTTCTGTGCATAGCGATAAACTGTCAGAATTGACAGATGAACAGCTATTGCTATGCCGGTATTGCTTTTTGTGGGTGGACGTTGGATAATAACTTGATGTTGGACTCTTGGCTTTTTCATGAATATTGCTGTTTAGGCTCTCACTTTTCTCCCTGTTGAGTTTTTGATTAACAGATTTTTGATTCGCATCAGGAAAAAACGTCGAATTTGAGGACAAAGATGAGGATGGAGAGGATGAAGATGATTCAGAGGCATGATTTTCTTTAAAATGTAATTCGCCGAATATTTCTGTAAACGAAGAATCATCAACCGGTTTCATGGATTTTATTTGTTTCCATGATGTAAGAGATTCAATAAGTGTTGGATTTTCTGGAAATGGCTTTTCAAAGATGTGTTCTAGGCTTCCACAGGCTGCCATGGTTGGCCTTTTGAGTTTTCTTTTTTCTCCTAGAAGACAATAAACACATATATATATAAGAAAGCAATAACAGCTGGTTATCAAACTCTTGTGTGTGAGAGCGAAAGAGAAATAGATAGAGAGAGAAATGCACGGGAAGGGCATGAAAAATTGTTGCTGATAAAGTCAAGGGGGTGGAACTATTTATTAGGGATACCTCTCAGCTGGCAGTGGACCAAGGATGGGTGGTTATAAAGCTTTAGAATTTGGTGGTCACAACTATAATTTTTAGATGTCTTACCTTATCTTTCCTACGTAAAATTTGGGTTTCACCATGTGTCATGTATCCTTGGATATGCCAAAATATTCCAACTCAACAAGCTAACGCATATTCTTCTTTATAATTATTTCTTAAAAACGACGAGAAATCAAATCTCGCTTCAAAGAAATCTAGTGTGAAAAGTTACGAGAATGGACGTTTTCAAATTTCTTGCAATTTCCAATGAGCATTGTGTTATCTTGATGTCGATTGGCAAGATAGTATAAACCGTTAACAAGCCCATCTTAAGAAATTGTTTTATTTAAACGCTTAAATCAAGAAGGATTTTCATTAATGAATTGACCCTGAACTGCATGGGTTGACCACAAAAATTGCGCCAACAGATACCGGGCCCACTCGTGTTTTGACAAGCTAATTCCGACACGTGTTGACAGATTACTAGTCGAAAATGTTGAATTAGAAAGTGGGAGAAGCTTTTGACACGTGAAAAATATGTTCGGGATCCGGTAAATAAAAGAACAAAAAGATACAATAATAAACGATTAACCAAGAAATTGAATAAACACTGATATTACACAACGTTCTTTTTCGAAATTCCAATATCAAAAGTGGTAATGTATTTGAGTTTTTGATCTCTCGTTTTCTCCAACCCCTCCTATGACATTAAGAGTGTTTATTTATAGTATCACATGTACAATAATAACCGTTGGATGAGAGATACGTGGCTTCATCTCCTTAACCGAAACATCATTTCATAGGCATTATTTCTGACTATTTTAGCTTATGGCACCTTAAATGCTTATGAAGAGGGTAGCCAACATATGCCCAATGTTGACATGACTAGCACTTTTCATTCATTGCAGCTATCCAATCAATCATTTCAAGAGGATCTTAGGTACTTTAAGATCTTCAATCGTAGATCATCACTTGTCATGGTTGAACTTTGGGTTCTACTTTATTGAGTCTCGATTTGAGGTATAGGCTTCGGAGCTTCGATTTGAACAAGTAGTGCTTCAGCGTTGGAAATCTATCAATTTGTTTAGTGCTTCCGCTTTCCCTTGAGCCTCGGCATTGAGGTGCTTGGGTAATGTTGGGTCTTGGAGGTACATTGGGCTTTGGGTAATGGTGCTTGGCATGGGCTGTTGGGCTTCAGCAAATGGCGGCTCGGCATGGCAATTGGGCTTCTGCAAATGGCGCCTCAACATGGGCCATTGGGCTTCGGCAAAATGGACTTCGGCCATTTCTTTACTTTTGGGCCATTGGGTCCCAGCCAGTGTGGGCGCAAACAGCATGTACCTGGTTTGTAATCTGAAATAGAGTTGCATATTTGACTTGCTTTCAAATTTTGCTGCTTTTTTCCTCCAAATGATGTGTGTGTGTGATAACTTTACCTGGTTAAAAATCTATTATTGTTAAGTATACTTCAAGACAATGATGGCACCTGTCTTTCATTTTCTATGATGTAATTTAAAGTAGATATATAAGTCACAGAAGTGGACTGTTCCAAAACCACTGGGTTGCTTAGTGGTTCACTCAAATTTATCTGCATTGGACGGTAAAAAGATACAAATCTTATCAATTATTGAGTCGAGTCATGTCCAATACTACGTAGAAAAGATACCCTTCTCATTGATAGGAAATATCACAGCTCAGTTCCATATTTTTGTTGTGGTCCTAGAGCTTGGAAAGGTACATGTGCTACATTTAGCTAATGACAGAAAATTAAGAATGACATCTATGCTAACTAATATAGTTGTTAGCCAAGTTTGAAGGATTTAATTGATAGTAACCTTTTTATCCTTACACTGAATAAATGGAAGATGACATTTGCTCAAGGTAAATGAAACTATGTGAACTGAAAATTACGTTTTAGTATTCAGGACAGCAGAATTTTGAACACAACAGATTAAGTGAAAACCAGCCAGCAACAGTTAGAAGCAAGAACTCGTACATGGACAATGGACAATTAGTAACAGAATACAGAGTCACATCAGACAATCATTCGATGGCATGGCCATGGAACGATTGTTTATCGCCAGCTTCAATTCGTTCTGTCACCGAATTTATACAGCTGAAATTGCTAATTCCTTTGATCTTGTTTTCGGTTTCCATAGCCATATCCACAAGTTGCTGCCTATTAACTTTTCCTTCAGTTTTTGTGGGATTCGAAGCACTTGATTGGTCTGTTTTACTCCTCTCATGGTTCTCTTCAAGCCGAGCATTAATTACTTTGGCTTCTCCTCCACTGTTAACACCATAAACTTGAGCAGGAGATACACATGCATCAAGCTGAGTCTGAAGATCACTCATTACTTTGGCTTCTGCTCCACTGTTGACACCATAAACTTGAGCAGGAGATACACGTGCATCAAGCTGAGTCTGAAGAGCACTCATTACTTTGGCTTCTGCTCCACTGCTGACACCATAAACTTGAGCAGGAGATCCACTTGCATCAGATTCTTCAGTAAACGTTGAATAAGTGAGATGTTCCTCATCAGTGAGGTTATCCACTTGGTTGGAATCAGAAGCACCATCTGAATTGGGATCCTCTGCAATGAAAGTATCTTCTCTATCTTCATTTGATTCAACGGGATTATCCAGATGTAGTTGTGAAGAATCCTGATGGCAATTATCATCAGAATGTTCCATGTGGGAGATGGGAGCTGGTTCTATAAGGGAATCTTCTCTCTCTCTTAACGTCTTCTCTATAAGAGTCTTGAGGAAGTTCATCACTTGTACTGCATACATCAATGCAGTCAATGGATCTGCCATCTGTAAACGGAACAGGAACGAATATTAAGAAGACAGAAGGCCCTTAATAGAAAGATCACTGTGCATATGTAATGGGGCCTTTTACACTGTCCTAAACTGGAATCATTTTTGTGGAAGAGACTAGAAACTGAAAAAATCTTGTATTGAATAACACACTACGTCAGTACGAAGAAAAGATACCTTTACACAAATTGACTGTAGAATACCTGTGTCATGTTCGGAGCAAATACCACTGCAATGTTGCGTGCATTCATCTTGTTTTGATGTTCCTGTTCGACAACATCGACCATTAGGTTGATGGCCCAATCCAATAGAACAGCCTCTGTTGAGGGTAGAAGCCTTACAAGTGCATCACAATCCTCTTCTGACTGGCACTGCATTACCTCCTCACAAGAAAGAGAATCTAGCACCCCTCTCGGTAGTTCTCTGAACCAAGCCTACGTAGATGAAAAAGTAGGCTGATGCCGAAAGGGCAAAAGAAGAAACAGCACATTGGATTCTCAAATCAACTGAACAAAACAATAGTAGAAATAAGGAGAGAACTCGGAATTGTAAAATGAGTCGCACAATATTTAAAATGTGGAACAGTGCTGTAAAGCTGGCATTACTGCCTGGACCCTTGTTTGGAAAATAAGGAACGTGATAGCTGTAAGTAAGAACTAAAAACAGATGTCCTGCTATCAAGAATATTGCACATATATTTAGGGGTTCAATAGATAGTGATTTAAGTATTTGGTGTTAGATAACTTGAAATCTATCACCCACAGTAAGGTCACAACTCAAGATGCTTGATATCCTATCTTGATACTCGTTGCTACCAATCAGACTCTTGGATACTCTAGCATGTTAGCTATATATTATGGATATCTTTATTAAACTTAGGTTCAGCATGTAGACTTGTGCTTCTATCAAGCCTGTATGTCATATAATAGGGACAGGGGAAGAATAAACCAGAGAACTAATTTTTTCACCTTTTCCCTTTTTACAAAATAAAAATAAAAATAAAATCTAAAATTCTATATTTTGGGTTGAATATCATAGTAAATGGGAGAAAATACAATTTATACCAATCTCTTCCATAATTATGTTTAAGGCAGTAGTCATGTTCATAAACTTATGTAGTCCTTGGTGTCCTATGGTGCATTCTCTTACATTCTTCATTATGACCATGTTTTATCCTTTTCCCTGTTTCAAATTAATGCAACTAGAAACACGACTCAGTAAGATTTTCCTTTTTAAGAAATTTTCGAAAGAAATAGATTGAACGCAGCATTTCTCACAACGGAACTGCTAATTGAAGACAACTGATATTAACCTCTTTTAGATACAAGCACCCACTGACATTCTTAAAGTATATTTATGACAATGACAATTATTAGCTAAAAAAAATTATAGCAATTAATTCATTACTGACAAGTAATACTCTATATTTGTATCACTTGGCTGCCTAACTATTGTATCATCTTCTCTATCAACAGCAATTAATGAAAAATTAATTTTGTGTCTGACCAAAAGTGCAAAATGTTGATTTAAGTAGCATTTTCCATACTTTCTTTGGTGAAGTTCCAGTATCTTCACTCTTTTTGAAATGATATTTCACATTTACCTTGCTAAAGAAGTAATAGTAAAGATGGCTACGTTAGTATGAAAGTTCAAATTGACTGCAATTGAATTGTCCTGCTCAAATGCAAGATAAATACAAATTTCTACCACACCGAATTGCTAAATGCAGCAACATTTCACACAAAACATATTGGCACAACCGTCTACATCTACACAAACTAAGCATTGAAAGAAACAAGGGGTCTTTCTGTCTTTATTGGCAAAGCTCATTTTCATCAACTAAAGAAGAAAACACTTGTAACCACTTTACAATCATCTCCTCCAGATTAATGCTACAACTAAGCATGGTCCAACTCGTCTAGTTATCACCAGTTTCAATAATTTAACAACAAACGAAAACAATCAGATTTTTAGAGGACACAATCCTTTTTCCATCAACAGTAATGAAATAATAAAATCTATGTAGAAGCATCCATGCTGAAAATCTTGAGAACTTTTACCTTGATCAGGCCTGCTAAACAGTGCACATCAATGCCTTCTGGAACCACGCCACTGTTTATTCGGTCCCTCACATACTCTTCCTGACTATTTCCTGCAGTGATTCTGAAGATCCCTTCTACCTGCACATGTACATTGAATGGTTGCCTAAGCCTAGACAGCTCGCCGATTCTAGAATATGAAGAGGAGCAGCCACAAAAATAATGTTTTGCCAATATTCCAGTATTGTTTGTGCATCATATGTTACTAGATTTTTTTAATTCAAATATGTTGAAGACATAATTTAAATAAATAAATTTGTCCCATCGCTTTGTTCAAATCTGGCAGCCACCCCCATTCATAAAAATTCTGCACGTGCCTATTCTTTATATTAGATTTAGTTGAAGACATAAATTAAATGAATAAGTTTGTCCCCCTCTCTTAAAGCTTAAACGTGGTATCCTCAGTTCAAATGTGGCAGCCACCCAATCACGAAAATTCTAAATGTTGTCTTTGATGAAAAAAAGAATCTGGCCTGCAAGTATGTGAGGGGACAAGTCGAAGGCATAATATAAATATATAAATTTGTCCTCCATTTAATATCTTAAACTTTTATAATAAACAGTTCAACAAATTTTATAATAAGATAATCATTAAGAGAAGGAATGATACACCTGCAGGCCTCCTTGAGCATACAAATGCCTTTGCAGCAGTAGGAGAATGGTTGGAACACTATTGCCTCTAGGATCATATGATAGCTGCATTGATTCTGTAGAAACTCCAAAAACAGTGGCACTGGGATGGATTCCCATACCAAAGGAGAGGATGAGGAAGCAGGCATGCTAATATTACAGTTCAACAATCAAAAAGATTAATCATGAGGTACGCTGAAGTACAGAATTATGCAAAAGAAATGCTAAAATCTAGAAGTTCCAACAAATTAACAATATATGTTGAAGCATAATCTACTCTTAACATTTTTATTAATTATTAAAAAGCATAGTTTACGTCAAAAATTAAGGGGTCTGAATTCTGTCTTAAACGCCTGGAGAATGCATCATGGAAATGTTTTGGACAAGAAAAACTCAGATAAAGACAGATATGCTCCTGTGACCAAGGCAATATAACGTTCAGGCATTATGATAATTCAGCATGATATGCTTTTCTCATCTTGAAATAACAAATTTATAGAGTAAGGGTTATGTGTGTAGTCCATAAGCAAGCTGAAAGGTTGGCACCCCTTAAGACGGCCTCAAAAGTAAGCCAAGTGTCAGTGTGAGCATTGGGTGATCATACGAATCGGTCCATATCTAGATCAGGTTTTTAATATTTAATTCAAAAAAGACTGAGCTCAATCTGGAGATCCTACGGTCATTTGGTAGACCACCTAGTTTTGGTTCAGAGAGCAGCAAAGGATTTATAACCAATTAAACTAATTTTCAGAAAATCTAAACGACCACGTGATTATACCCATTTTTTTTATAGTTCATAATTGTCCAATAGATGCTACAGAAGAGTATATTGAGGTCTAATCTTTAATTATTAGAAATAAAAATGATAGTCACAAAATTATGTCATGAAAACGATAAAATTTGAAAATAAATAAATAAATGAATTTAAGCCCCTGTTTAATCCTTATTCTTAAAAACTCATTTTCTACCACATATTCTCCCAATAAAAAAATTGTACACGTAAATCCAAAAAATATGTTATTTTTAACCACACATTCTCTAGAAATATCACTATTACAAAATTTGTTCTTCCAAAAAATGTGGCTCAAACAAACCCCAACATGTTCTTAAATAGGCAAGCCAGAGGTCAACCAATCTTAGGGCAAAAGCATCGAAACAGAATAAAGGAAATGAATCCAAAGGATCCAACAACCAGAGTATCAGATATGAGATGCCTTAAACAATACAATAGAAAAGACTTTATGAAGCCAAAATTTCACTGCAGAGATCAGTCGAACAGAAGCCAAATCTTAAAATACGAACAAGTATAGTTTCCATTTTTAGTTTAGATATTTAACTCAGATAAGGCCCATTTATTGAACTGCATCTAAGGAGCTGTAAACAATTATAGTAGATAGCTGTAATATCAGGAACAGGTTGACCTAATGGTCAGAAAGAAAACAAATTCGAGAATATCTATCAGTTAAGAAGCAAACTCAACAGCTAGGGGTGGCAAAAGAACCGAATAGTTCGTAGGCTCGTCAAAGCTCGGCCCATGAACGGCTCGAGCTCGTTTCGTGAAGAGCACGAGATCAAGCCGAGCAGGCTCAGCTTCTCGGCTCGTCGAACTCGCGAACGGCCCACGAGCCTAAAGTTTACAAGCCCACAAGCTCGGCTCGTGGGCTCATAAAAAATATGAAGAAAAAAGTTTTTAAAAAAAATTAAAAAAATAAAAGGAGCTCGTTAGCTCGGCTCGTGAGCTCACGAGCTCGACCCTTGAGCACGAGCTCGAGCTCGGCTCGACTTGTCACTTTGACGAGGCGAGCTCATGGGTAGATGGACCGGCTCGGCCCATTGCCACCACTATCAACAGCACTGTCCAATTTGTAGTTCGATAGATATGCCTACAGATTTAAGGATTATAAAGGCCAAAGAAGCAACAAGAACGACATTGAAACAACAATTTATGCCAAATTGATCAGGAAATCGGCCAAAATTAAGGAAACCACAAATGGAAGAAATCAGTTTAATGAAAAATTTCAAATAAAAACCGATTCCTAAAATTCCAGCAGATAAGATTGATCTTCAGTTCTTCCCTAAGGCAGGTTAAACAATACACACATAACAAGGTGCAGAAATATCATAGATTCAGCAATGGAGCAATACAGCAAACACCAGAATCACAATAAAACAGGAGCTTCACAAAGTCAAATTATAGTAAATCAGCAAGATTATATATACGCTAGGAAATTAGGAATCAAGAACCAATATTCAATAATATCATAGAGATTTCCATAACCAAGATAGGGAAAAGCTGTCATGATTCCAGTCGCACACACGAGTTTATAAAACCTCAGTTATAGAATTCAAGAAAGAAGAATGCACCTTGCACTGGGGGCCCTCCGGAGTACTTCAGGCTCAAACTCCACAGGCAAGCCCAAGAACCCATCAAATCGATCAAACGTAACATGATTAACATGCTGCACATCAGTGGGCCATCCAATTTCCATAACACCACGACCATAACTGGCACTGCCGGCACCAGTAAACTCTTCTCTATCCATCTTGCAAGCCAACCAAAATCTCTTTCGAAAGAGAGTCACCAAAAGTGCCAAAAGAGAAAGTTGATCCCTCCTGTCCTTCTCTCTCTTCTCCTTCACCCTATTTTACTCCTCCTCCTCTTCTATGTCACCGCCCGTCACATCCGAAATCCCCTCCTCACCCGCATATAACTGAGTATGATGAAACAATGTTGCATTGTTGTGGGTAGGTGTGGATATTGAAGGGGGAGAAGAGGAAGATGAGGAGTGGAGCACCTCTGTCATTCTTACAACGGTTGAACAAATCAATGAATAGAATCGTTTCAATATTCTTTGCACCAAAGATTATTTTTTTATTCAAGAAAATATATTGGTTCTTTATGTTTTCTTGAATAAAGAAATCTTGAGTTGAGATTTGGCATACTATTAAAGAAACACAAACTCTCAGCTGGAAATGGGGGTTTGGTTTGGAGGGAAATATTCAATTTTCGTTATGTAATGCCGTTAGTGGAGTTGGATTGAAGAAATGGTAAAGGTAACAAGACGTGAGAGGCAGAAAGGGATTTATTTATTCGAGAAATTATAATTGTTTTTTGTGTCGGCCTCTGCAGATTGTTCTTGACTGGATTCATTGGATCGTTGAAGAATCAATGAAGAAGAAAAGCAGAGGAAGAGAGAGAAAGAGACGTCGAATGAGATGTTGTTTGTATAGGAAGGTAATGCTGTGGATTGTTGCTATTGGTTTGTGGTGGTTGAGGTGGACGCTTTATTGTTCTTGATGATGAGAGCTCTTTTTCCTTTTTTTTTTTAGGGTTTTTGGTTTTTCTTTTCTCAATTTCTGATCTCATATAACGTTAGGGTTTTATAGATAATCTATTTAGTTGGTTTAATTATTTTTAATCTCCTCGATAAAAGTCGAAATAGTATTGTCATTTATCACCGCAATTAATGAACAATATATATATGGAATCATGTTGTGTGTCATTTAAATCAACTATTTCAAAAATAATTTTTGAAATCAATGATCTAAATCTTGTCAACACTTATTTTGCCCATGTTTGATAAAGATTAAAATCAAATTTTTAATAAATTTTGATAAAAATTGATATAATATGTGGTTAAAAAGTTCTAAATCCTATGAGATATGTGATTAATATTAATTATCGACTTTAACTCGACATTGTAATTGAATTTTAATTCAATCCAACCTTTGTCTTGTCCAGTAATCAACAATGACTCAAATCCGTGTCACGTTTTTACCCCTTTTTTATGGGAATTTAGCTTTTTGTAGTAGGAGAAAGCAACTTATTGAATTAACAACATATTAATGTACAAAATCCGCGCTCATCAGTTTAGGTGATTTAATTGTTAATTATAGTAACTTTCAAAATTATTCAGATTTTGATAACTTAAAGTTCCGTCATCCACCAAAAAATAAATAGAACGTCAATCTAATCCACCAAAATGCATTATGTTGAGTAAATGGGACTCGAACAGGCTCTAAGCGTCACAAAGCTATGTAAAAGCACCGTACTTAGTCCCTGATATCCTTCCTCTAGGCCAGGAATGCAGAAAGCTTACCAATTAACTACAGATTTTTATTTCCCTTTCTGCTTTATGGGATCGAATTTAAATGATTTAACGAGCATCAAGTGCATTCCCAATTTGTAATACAGAAAATGCTGGAGCCAAATGATGCGAAAACCAAATAACTTCCAGTCCACAATGTTTCAGCAGACACAGATAAACTGGTGTATTTGCAGCTAATATAGAGGGAAACCATGTCACAAAGCAAAACGCAACCACAAACATGGTGTTGCATCATACACGAGTTTGTTTTTATTTTATTTAAGCCACTTTACTAAGAAATTCACCTCACTCGTGCACTTCTTCGGATTTGTTCTTCTTTGACCCATAATACCATCCAAAAGCAGCAAAAGCAGTAGTGAGACCAGCTAAGACAGCATAGTTTCTGTATTTATCAGTTGACAGTTTAGATGTTGAAGAGGTTTGGCCACTTGGTTTAGCTTCAGATATGGATCCTGCGCCTCCTGAGCTTGTTGTGGCTGTTTCTTCAGGTTTGGGGCTCTGGGAGTGACAAACTATCAAACATGAGTTGAAGCTAAAGTATGACCATCCAGAGAAAAGGATTTAAAACAGAAAAGATGAAATGGAGTTAAAAACTTCAAAACTGATTCATCTCGAACAACCTCGAATCGGAAGGTAAACTGACATTTGTAAGTCAAAAAGTACCAAGTTTTGAAAATATTTAATCATTGCAGCAGTGGGTATCATTTTCTTCATCATGAAAATAACTAAACTTAGTCAAAGGTTCTTACTTAATGGATTCATTTCAGTTCAGTCCTCTATCCCTTGGGATTTAGCAGCTTCCACCAAAATATGAAAATAATATGATCATTTTAAGATCTAACTTGAAGAGTCCATTTACTCAAACCAAACTTTGAAGAGAGCCCTATATAATACACATACATGAGTGCATAGCATAATTGTACCTTGCGAGCAAGCTTCTCCAACTTCTCCTGCTCCTTTTTCTATAAAGGTTGTGAAAATTACAGCAGGTCAGAATATTCCACAACTGTTGTTGAATCAGGGACAGACTACATGTCCAAGATGGAAAGGGGAAAAGAATATGCACTTCAAGCAATACTAAATATAACAGCAATTGGAAACTAGGGACACCCAATTAACCATTGTGGATGCCACAATGACGCAACCCAAAGGGGGAGCCGGGGAGGGGACCCAACTAGAGGGCCAACTGCAAAATATACACATGATATCTTTTCAATCACATAAGCCTGTTAATCACAGTGTATAATCTCAATAACATTTTGGTTACTCTTTCCTTGTGATAAAAATAGAGAGCAGCAGCTGTCTCCCAATCCCTGGCCCAAGACGAAATATCTAATATAGCACAAAGAAATTATCTTCATCGTTTGAGTTAAAAGCATGTAATACTGAAATATATTAGTTCATTCCTGCATCACATCAATAGAAGATCCCTTAAATCCTTAGCACTCTTTCAAATTGTTTAAATAGAAAAGGACAATAACTGTATATCAGGAAGCATCCATTCTCATAACACACAAGTTTCACAGTACCGATAAATACGTTCAATGTGCAAACTGGACATATTACACAATCCTATTTCAAATATATTTCCACAAAATAGCATAATTATTTGAAACCTACGCCAGGACTTCAATGATCTTTTTTGCAGCTTTTGCAAAATCTGGGGCCTACTCCAGCTAACATTCAATAAAAACACAGGAGTGCACTCCGTATAACTAGTCTTTAGCCATTATAATTGGATTGAGAACACTAACAACTATGCTATCGTCGTAACCTAAGTGACAAAACCAAAAGTAAGATAGCAGTGAATAATCACAGTTCAAAATTCCTCCCCATCTTGTTTAAGTAAATAATAGTATGATTTTTGACAAAAGGGCACTAGACCTCCAGATTATATGCAGTACTGAGAAGCAAAACTGTTAAGTCTGAAGACATCATCAGAACTCTATGGCAACCTCCAGTAAACTCTATAGCTCAATAAAATGCTACCTAGTTAGATATAAATGATTTCTAAATAAACAAAGCATAACAACAATAATTCATGAAGCAAGTACAATAACTCAAATACGAAAAAGACAGTCTAGTTAATGGTAACGGAAAAATCATGAGGCACATTCATACTTCTTCCAGCATGTTAGAATCAATCAACCAACTTGACAGCATCAATTAACCAATTTAACAGCATTCAAAATCCATTGTGCGAGGCAGCACACCTAATTTCTAGGAGTGGGAATATAGGTCGTTAGCCACTTGTCAGTGTTGTATGGCTATGATCAAAATATTCCCTTGTATGTAATTGCTTGTATTGCATTGATGTGTATATAAGGTGAATGAAAGGGAAGGTTCATTGAACTGAAAAGCATTCCCAAACAATTCTAATCTTCAACTCAGCATGAAGAAAAGTTTAATCACATGAAAAGTTAAGAACAACAAGAAGAATGGCAGTCATCATAAGAATAATGAGGATACTTCAATTATGTCAAAAACCGTCAAATCCTTCTCTATTTAAGAAAAACGCAAAAATATTTTATTTGTACAAGTAGTAAGTATGAATACCCTTTTTCTCAATTGTCATCAAAGGCATTATTACAACTTTGCAAGTTATAACAACCTGAATACTATAGTATATATAACGTTGAATAAAGACCTGCTGAAACAATGTCCAACGATAAATGATTAACGATAATAAAACAAAAAACGTTACAAACTAACTTCTTTCCAAGCAAAAGAAACAATGATAAAAAATTAGTAATCAGCTCTCTCACAGATAAATGTTAATTTCATATACATTTTAAAATTTTAGCGAATCATATAATCAATCTCATAAAGTAAGAATTTAAAAAAATTCCTGGTCATCACTCAGATGAAGTATGAAGTCATGAACAACAATTTTTTTCATATCACTTGCTCGCAAATTGAATGTCTTACAGAAATGTGTTAGACTAACTGAAATTGACCTTGATATAGACATTTTCTGCAGCTTTTTCCTCCTCACTGAGCACTTTGCCACTGCTTGAGAACCTACGAGATACATGTCTCACAACAGTCCTGGTCGCCATGGAAACGCCAAATTTTCCTGTTGAGAAGATAGATTTCTGCCACTAAGTATTCAATATCATTAAGTATTTCATAGACACGCTAAATAAAGTAGCTTTCTAGCTGACTTATCAATTAGCCACAGTGCACAGCATTTTTCCCTCAACAGATAACTAGATCAGTAGAGTTAGGCCAACCTGACAGATTATAACTACATGCTTTAGAAGAAATACATCAAATATAAAGGCCCCTTTATCATCGATCAGAAAGAAAATTTATTTTTAGTTTATTTTCTCCTTCCTAATATTCACACCTTCATTTCAGCAATAAAGTAACTTCATCATGTTCAGTCAACAAAGTCGATTTGAAATATATCTTGAAACTGTCATAATAAAGTTGGCAATTTGCCTTTCAGTCTGCTATTATTGACTACCTCTCTAAAGTAGAGAGTAGGAAAGCAGATAAATAATAGTAATTTTGTATAATTTTAGTCTCATTTTTTATGGTTTTCCATCCCAAATGCTGCAAAGCTAAGTGAGGTTGATTTTGGTTACAGTGATTAAAACATTCTCACCTCCAATTAAATGAAAAAAAGGAAAAAAACCATGTAAAAAAACAAATAGGAATCTTTAGAAGGAGAAGAGGTTGCACTTTCTCAGACATTAAACCACAGGGCAACAGATATTCATGCATACTACGTGCATTAAGCCTCGTGTCGAAGCTCCATTAAGATCAAACAATCTTAAGGAAACAGCAAGAGAGGGTAAAAATGATAGTGATATTTGATCAAATGGGTATAAATGTTAGAGAACCTTTTAAGCTTAGTCAAACATGCTCTTAATCTGTACAATAAAATGTTAATGGAGAGTATACAAGGTTCCAAGAAAAGATATTTAAGAAATGGTAACCCACCCACCCCATAAGATATTTAGTTTCCAGACACTGATGAAAATGGATGATCATGTAATTTGTACAGAGTTCCTTTTCCAAAATGTAGAGAAATTGGGGTTTAAGAATAAATTCAAGCACATCAGACTTAACTAGATAGTAGTTCTTTCAACGGATGCTTGACTATTAAGGATCCCACCATGAAAGGAAAAAAAAAAAGGCCATTGTAGGGTAAAGCCAAGGGAAAACATTATCTATTCAAGAAACATACCCCTCAATGGCCAACCTACTAATGATGTGTTACATATATGTGTGTCAGTAAGTTTAATCACCGAATGTTGTTTCTAAATTAAGAGAGACGTGCAAGGACTTGACCAACTGGTATAGATAAGCTTCCAGTACATGGGAAAGCCTAGCATCAAGATGCACATGTATCCTTCCATCTATTATCTATAATACCATAGAAGAGAGTTCAGCTTTCCTAGTGATGAGCCATGTCATTACTAGCCATTTTACATAGGAATTATTTCCATTAGATCCATTCAAGATGAAACAAAAAATTCAGATTCATAGTGGTAACAAATATAATGAGGAGTGGAAATAAATAGATGGTTCCTAAAACATTGAGAACTCAAAAAGTACATGGACAAAAAGCTCGTGTATATACATATTGATTTACGTTGGGAATTAATTGTCAATTCATGTTTAGAAACAGTGTGTAAAGCAGGCATCGGGATCTATCTTTGACATCAAGTATTTCGATATCGAGTTCTAATGAGATCAGATCAAACCAAACTATTATCACTATGAAGCTGTACTTTTCAAAAGAAACTCGCTAAATGCATCATCGCCAGAGAGAAATGGTACTAAGGTTCAAAGAACAACTTAATATGAGATCAATTGATTCATTCATGACCTAAATGCCCAAGAACGATTAATAATTTCATATTTAACAGATAAAGAGAGTATAAAATCCAACAAAAATTTAATTAAACAAATGCACGAATAAGCAATTGTACGACAATAATGCACCAATTAGATATGTTAGAGTGTACGTATTCATACACACACGACCATATATGCTACAAACGCGAATTTTAATCTTATAGGGAGAAATAGAGGAAATAAAATACAAAATGAACAAAACAAAACAAAAAAACCAATGCTAGATCAAAAACAGAAGAGAATAGAAGCAATCTCACTAAATACAAATGAATGAAATAGGAAAATACAGCGGGGAAAAAAAAAACTCTATTAACAATACCTAGAAATTAAACGACCGCAAGGACTGACAATCCACAGACATTGAATACGCAGATAAACATATACTCAAAAGAGATACAGCAAATGCATCTATAGGTTGAGTAGATACCTGTATCCTGAAGGTCAGAGAGCGATACGAAAGAGTGAGAAGGGGTTCGAGGTTTGCAAATTAGGCCCTTTGAGCCCCCCATTCTTTTTTTAGGCAGTTGATTTCAACCACATATTCTCCAAATAAAATAATATAATATATAAATTTAAAAAAATTTATTACTTTTTCATCACACATTTTCCCATCAATCACTATTCAAAAATTAATTCTTCCTAAAAAATGGGGGCAAACACAGTTTTTAAATAGTAGATTGACCAAGAAAGTATGTTAGTAAAAAAATGAAAAGTTATTGATGTGATGGAAAATATTATTTTATTGAATAATATGTGATTAAAAATGAGTAGAAAAATAAAAATAAAATTTTTAATGTGAATCAAACACGGCTTAGAATAAGTTTTTAACACGAGTTTAGGATGTGTTTGAGTTATATTATTTTGAAAAATATATTTTATAATAGTAGATTGATTGAGAACATGTGATTGAAAAGAAAGAAAATGTTATTAATATGATGAAAAATATTATTTTATTAAATAATGTGTAATTGAAAATGAGTAGAAGAATGAAAATGAAATTTTTTACAGGGACTTAAGTTACACATTAAATTACATGTTCGGTTGTTGTTTTATTTTTATTTTTTTAAATACATTTTTTTCTTTTATTTTGAATCATGTATTTTTCAATAAAATAATATTACATGTAAATTCAAAAAAAAAATTCCTATTTTTCAACCACAAAGTTTTCTTCAATCTATCATTCTAAAATGTATTCTTAATTTTTTAATGGGACCCAAGGCTCTCAATTAATTATAATAATTTATAATTTAGTTAATAAAATTTAGTGAAAATTACACTAAATCAGGATTTTCATGATGATAGTTCAAAAATCAAATAATAAATATATGTAATCAAATATCAAGTGTTAATTTAACTAATAATAATAATAATAATAATATAAAATATATCTAGCCTCGTCTCAGTCCAATTTAATCACAAATCCTAAATTCATTTCTCTCTATTTTTTCTCTTCTCTTTACCTAATTCACAGCTCCGTCGCCGCCGCACTCACTGTCGGAGACCACCGTCGAGCTCACAGCGATGATCTCTACCCCCACCCCCGTATCAACTCCTACCCTACAAAACCTAATTCATTTTCAAAACGATTAATTGCCACATCCATCTTCATAATGCACCCACTCCGATGGTTCTTCAAGCGCGCCCACCCTGCCGAATCTTCACAGTGCAATAGTGGTGCTCCTTTTTGTTAGGCGTTGCCGCTTCATGCACCCTGAAGCGGCGTTCCTTTGTTTGCATCGACGCTACAAACGGCGATGGCTCTCCTCCATGTTAGTTGGTTTTGCTTGCACAACTCTCCCTGGTGAGCAATAGTGCAGATCTGTTTTTCTCCTTCTTGCACATCGATACATATCTGTTCTTTTTTTTATCTGAGTTTGATTTCTCCGAAATGGATGACATGGAGTCATAGCAAACGTCGGAGTGAGGTTATGGAGGTGGAGGTAGTAGTGGATGTTATAGGAAGCTTGGCATTTGGAAGTGGAGACCGACTAACAGTGATGGAGCTCCGACGAGAAGGAAGCAGCAATGTCGATGGTGGACGAATCCAGACTGGAGAATCATTCACAAAGATAAAAAAAGTAGATGTCGTTGATCGGTTCATTGGATCTGAGCTCGAGTTAGGTTGCCAACTCAAATTCAAGATTCGGGCATGTTTGAGAGTCATTTGGAAATGTGATTTTTGTTGACAGTGGCGATTTATGTTTATGGTGGTGGTGTGATGTAGGTGTTGGTGTTATTGGTAATGGTTGTGGTTGTGGCGAAGGTGGCAAAGATGGCAATGGCGATGGCCGTGTGGTTGTGGCTGTGGCGGGGTGGGATGGGATGAAGAGTTTTTTGTGACTAACTATATGATTGATTTGTGATCAAGTATTGATAGTGAATCGGGATTGATGGTGGGGCTGAAGAGTTTGTTATATGTGACCAACTATTTAGTTATTTATGATGACATAAAAATTCGATAATTTGTTACCAACTAATTTGAAAATCTGTAATCGTTAAATAAGTTGTGATTTATAAAATTTGTGATTTGTTACCAATAAATAAATTGTGACATATAATATTTTAAATTTGTGAGCAATTAAATTGATAATATATAATTAATAAATAAACTGTGACCTATAATTATGTAATTATGATCATTAATTGTATAATTGTAACTTTAATATATTTAATTATTTAGTTATCATTTGAGATTTGAAAATTCAAACTTATTGTTTGAGTTTTGAATTGCCCTATACTTTATATCTAAGATATGAATTTTTTCCTAAAATTTATAATAGTGGTCCTAATCTAAAAGTTAAGGCGAATTTTCAAAGGTATTTATTATTATAGTTAGCTCACGTTTGACAATTATTTTTGCAGAACTTTTTTTTTCTTAAACTCGTTTTCAGTCACACATTCTCACGATAAAATATTTTGCACATGCATATAAAAAATTCCTCATTTTTAACCACGCATCCTCACAATATCATTATTATACTATTTTGGAATAATAAATTTTTGAAAAGTGTGTGGTTAAAATATAGAAAAAATTAAAATTTAAGTACAAATTATTTTATTTTGAAATTTTGTGATTAAAAAATAAATTTTTAAATAATGATAGACAAGTCATGTGAACCTTGCCTATAAGCGAAAAATAGGAGAGTACCTAGTTCATATTTATGGAATGCATTGGATTGTTTGAGATACCTCGTGAATGTTGTTAAGTCTTTGTTTGATAGCTATTAAAAGATGGAAAAATTTATTTGTACTTAATAATTTACCTAATGAATTATCGAATCGACAAGTGGTGGCCCCTATTGGGGGGCGCCTATGGGCTCAAACAAGGGCTAAAAAATTTTATTTTAATCCTTGTGAAGCAAGAACCAAATATGGAAACAAAGAAAAATAGCTATATTCAATTAGTACCAACTTTTTACGATTATTTGTTTTCCATCTAGTGCATTTTCATTTTCCATGTAACGTTTTCATAACCAAGTATTTTTCGAATTCGGTTACAAAGTTGAGGTATATAATCAAAAAAGCCACATGTTTTTTACAAGGGTTATTGATACAAAACATCTCTATGTTCCTATTTTTGTATTCTCGCCACTATTTACAACTTTCATTGTAGAAATCATCATTTTCATATAATTTCTCAATAAAATATATGAAATGATGAATATACCCTCATATTTAAATAAAATAAAAAAAGAAATGAAAATTCAAAAACTAATTGCAATTATACTTCCAAATTTCAAAAAAACGTGCAAATGAATCCCAGATAAAATTATTAAAAAATTATAAATAATAAAAGAATCTCCCACCCCCCCTCGCGTTTCTCCCCTTTCTTCTTATGTTACATCTTTTGCTACCTTCTCTGTTATTGCTTCCATGTGCATATTTGTTACTTCCATTGATCATACATCACTAGGTATCAGAGAGAACAAACCCTGAGCTACTTATAGATCTTGTTACCGCCGTTACCACCTCGTC
>CAIGRN010084411.1:0-14702 GCA_903798345.1 Fraxinus anomala | reverse complement strand
AAAAAAAAAACTATTTAAAAAATTATAATTTCAAATAATGGGGGCCAAATGGGGCTAATCAAATCCCTGATTGAGCTATCATTTGAGAGCAACAAAACTACTATCAATTATCAACTTATTGTACCATTGAGGTAAGTGTAAGCCATAACTTCATCCTACCCAATAGACTGTACTTCCAACAATTTGGAATAAAACAAATAAATTTTGGAACAACTAAAATTGGCCAATGCACAAAGGAGTAAGGACCACGTAAAAATTCAGACAGCCCTACACTTGTATGGTAAACTAAAGTGCCACCAAGGCTAAACACCATTATCTTCTAATCAAAATTCATTAACCAATTCAATGCTTAATTAAAACCTAAAATCTACTTAATATAGGTCATATGATCAGCTTATATAATCAACCGTGTTACTCTTAGAATCACAATCCCATATTCACATCCTAGTTGTCCCCAAATTTCCTCAAAGTATTGCCTTCATCTGCACTGCAAATAGGCCTAAAACTGCAAGAAAAATAGCCAAAAACAGGAAGAATCTTTAGAAATACAGACAGCTGTTTTGCTGTCCATTTTGACCCAATAAATATATTATCAACCCAAACATGCAGGTCAGCTAAGATTTGTAATTTTGCCATCAAAATATTCACTTCGAGATCTGATATGAATCAATCTTTCTCATTTGTACATGACAGATCCTTCAATGTCTTTTCAAGGTAGCAAAAGAACATCCAAGAGAGCCCAATTCTAGTCACACCACCAAGAAACAAGGTGTTCATCGCGGTAAGACGAGAGTATATTGAACAAGATTTTAGCTTCTTTGTACAATTCTTTACGTACTAAGTTTGTGGCTTTGTTCGTTTTGCAGACCAGAAAGTTCAGTCGAGAGATGTAGTCATGTTCAATGATCACGTGGCTAGGAAAAGACGACGAAAAAGAGTAGAACAAAGCAAATTGAACTGCAGCAACTTGAATCTGTTCTATATATTTCGCAGAAAAGACATTGCAAAGGCTTGTTTCTTTCACTCCTTGAATTTGAAGAGGTTGGGGAGTTTTAGGAGAAGGCAGCAGCATTCAAGGCATCCTATGAAGATGAAAAAAGAAGACATTGCAAGAGGGCTAGGAATTACTCACAAAACAGATTCTGGTTCTCATGTAGGCAATAAGGTTTTGCCAATTACTGATACGGCTAAGGTATCGACTACAAATAACAGCAACGAATGCTCTAAAGTCGAAAAGAAAGAAAAATCGAAGGGCAGTAAGATTAAAACCATTTCTAGGATGAAGGAACTGCTGAAATGGGCTGCTGCTGCCAAGTCTGAGAAGGGGGGAAAGTACAATGGGAGAAAGGTACGTAAAGTTTTGTGTATCGTCCAGTTCTATTTAATACTGCATGCTAAAAAAGGTCCTACATGGTTTTAGGTCTTGCAGTTTCGAAACAGAGCAGCTTTAAAAGCTGTACCGGATGATGATCAACTAAGCAATGAATCCTCTAAGATCAGTTTCAGATGGGATTTAGAGAGTTGCTCCACTACTACTTCCTCTGCCTATTCTGCAATTTCAATGGCTTCTTCTCTAAAACATGACCAGTCAATGAATGTGATTTCTGTTACCTCTACTCCTCTAAACATGCAAGATCAATCTGGTATCAGAACATGGAATTGGATCACCACAGATTCGGAATGTAAGACCCGAGTCAACCCTTTTATCGCGTATTTATGTATATGTACGCACTCAAATACGTACAAGTACGAGCAATGACTAACGCGTATTTTTTGTGATGGACAGTTGTTGTGCTAGAGTTGTGAGGCTTGAATTCAAGGCAGGTCTACCAATATGTGAAGAGTTATGGCTGAACGATATTTTGATCAAGGAATTTAATGTACATTCATCAATTCAATGATGTGAAATGTAACCATTTAGAATAAATTTTTCTTCATAGTGCTTAACGTGAAAGTTATTGATTTATACGCTTTCAAAAAGCGAGTCTCCATTGAATTTTCCCCCAACAACGCCAAATACAAGTAAAAGTGCGTGATTATCCATTTATATTATCTCGAATCCACGCTAAGTTGAAAGTCCAAGTAAATTTTCGCAAATGTTTTTAAAAAAAAAAAAACATCATATGCTTCACAAGTGGATTTAGACTCGTACTTAAGTTATGCCTAGTTGAATTAGCATTCAGCTACGTACTTTGGTTGTACCGAAAATAGAAACAAGAAACACAATGCGATAGACAAGTTATTTCTAAAAAAATTTAGGCCCCAAAACGTTGTACAAATATTTGTAATAATTTTGTTATCTCAATATTCAATTTAACAAAAAACTATTTAATGTTTAAAACACCTATCAAGGATCGAGTATTTGACCATGTTTGGCTCCATTTCTTAAAATTTATTTTTCTTTAAACTTAATTTAAATTACACATTTCATGATATTCACCACTTTTATTAACTTCTCAATCATACAATTCATCAACTTTTATCAAATTTTACTAAAAATCTAATTTTATTTCAAACCAAACAGGACCTGATATGTTTAGCTCCAAAACTATGACTAATTATTAATGATTATATATTTCATTATAAGGTGGAAATATTGAATTTTTGCATGAGAAGTCCACACTTAGTTCCTTATTTGGTTCAGTTAAAAAGTTTATTAAAATATAAGTTAGAGTCAATAATTAAATTTTAATAACACATTTCATGAAATTCATAACTTTACAATTACACATTCTATCAATTTTTATCAAAATCTAATTTTTATTTAAATCAAACAGTGGCTTAATTTTATTTATTTTTATATAAATTTATTTACTTTCTTTTTCCTGTGAAACTTTCCAATACACGATACTTTTCATATTTTTAATTTCTTGCAAGTTGAGGATTGAGACAAAATTGTTGTAACATCGGAGATGGAATTGGCTTTACTGATGATGCCGTATACGACTTCTTACTATTGTTTTTTTGCACAAAAGTTTATAATTTTTCGACGTAGAAACAACTCTTTTATATAAATGTTTTTTTTTAATATTCAAAGTGACTAATAGTCTATATAGTAAAAAAGTAACTCAAGTCTATATAATGATTGTAAATTCGATATTTAATCGATTTGGGATTTACATTAACTCGTACTCCCTTCTCTCATGTTATTCGGAAATTCAACAATATTTTCGAGTCTCTTGGACGCTCAAGAAACACGGAGAAGGAACAAAGTTTTGAGAAAGGGAAAGGGAAATGGAGAGTGGACGAGGGGATAGCATGTTGGAAAGGGGGCTATGGGGGCCGAGGGAACAACTAAGTGGATGGCATAACATCGAAAAGTCTCTTTCTGATTTTTTCTCCTCTCCTTCTCCTTGTAATATAATTTCTGCTTTTTCTTTAGATAATAATTAAGAAATAAATAGAAATTCTTGTTGCTCTCCGAATTCCTCGCCATGTTCGATGATTCCTATACGTAGGAAATGAGACAATAGACGGTTATTATTTATGCAGCTATGTTACTCAACTGTCAACCAACTACCATTCCTCTCTTTCATTTTCCTATTTATCTAATCAAACAAGATACATCCATTCCATTCCATCACATTTCTAGCCATTTTCCTAATCCCCACCCCACCCTACCCTAACATTGAAGCCTCAAAAATGGAAGAAACCATTTCTTCATGGATATTCTTCATATTAGGGCAAATCTTTGACCTGCCCAAGGAAACCTTTGCACGCCTCTATTCTACGTCCCATAGAAACTGTCTACGGGAGACTTCTCCTTGGCACGTAGGTCCCGAGTCCCAACACAATGGAAGAAACCAATTTGGATTATTTAGGCTCAGACCTCACAGAATTAATCCTTTCTCATCTCCCTATTTCCTCCATAATCCGTTCATCTTTAGTCTACAAATCCTGGAAGTCTATAATCAGTTCCTCCTCCTTTAAAACCCGAGTTTCGGCTCGAAGAAGGCCATGGTTTTTTATCTACGGACAAAATAATGTCTTCACCAAGAACAATCAGGTTTTTGCATTCGACCCTGAATCGAATGAATGGATCAAACTCCCAGTCTCAGCATCCCTTTTGTCCAAAGACTTGTTTACTGGTTCCAATGGTTTTTGCTTCAGTATCACCCCAGAAAATTTCAGTTTCAAACCAGTTTTAAGTGATTCCTGGAGTCAAACAAGCCCTCTCAGATTTTCCAGGTCTAATCCCCTGATTGGCGTGTGCAATGTTGATAAAAGTTCGAACCTTCCCAGGTTTATTGTCGTAGGTGGGGCGAGGTTCAATGGTAACCTTGTTGATCTAGAGGACCGTTTGGCTGTTGAAATCTACAATCCCAATCAAGATTATTGGGAACTTTGTCCCCCATTGCCAGCTGATTTTCGCCCTGGAAACTCATCACAATGGCTATGTTCAGCTTTATTCAAACAAAAATTCTTCGTTTTCGGGATATATTCATTTTTCGTCTCGTTTTTCAACCTCGAAAAACGTTGCTGGACTTCTGTCCAGACCCTGAGGCCTCCAGGAGCATTATTTTCATACTTGCTTTCTCTCCATGACAAACTCATTTTAGCAGGATTATGCAACAATATTGGATCATCACCTTGTTTCATTCTATGGAAAATCGACGAAAAAACGCTCGAATTCAGTGAAATGGAAATCATGCCTGAAGAATTACTTGCCTGCTTATTTGAGAGTAGTAGTGATGAAGATGATAGATTTGCAAGCCTTAAATGTGTTGGATTTGGTAATCTTATATATGTATTCAATGATGAACATCACAAAAATTATCCAGCTTGTGTTTGTGAAATGAGTGATTATTCAGGGAAATGCAATTGGAGAAGGCTCCCCAGTTTGCCACAACCTGTGAATAAGTTCCATAAGATAGTGAGTTTCTGTTCTGATGTATCCTTGGATATGTTGAAATAATTAATGCCAGAAAAGTTTTTTCTTCTTCTTTCATTTGTATGGTTTGCACTTGTTTGCCAAATTTCAACCAAATATCTTCTGAGACATGTTCATATTTAGCACATTTTTGGTCCAGCTAAAAATTTGAAGTAAAATTCAAATCAAAATCATCAATTAATTTTAATTTCATAGTTTATGGAAATCCCAACTTTCTGATCACATATTTCATCAACTTTTATCCAAATTTACTAAAAATCTAATTTTTATCTAGACCGAACATGGGATTAGTTTCTCTATTTTAATGTGAAGAGATCATTTTATCTTTTATTAAATTAGTCAAATTAACGTCGAACATTTGAATTTTAATAAAATGGTGGTCTTCCAAGTGAAAACTGTCCAGAGTTTCATTCTTTACCGCGCATTTATTAAAAAAAGAGAGAGATAATGGGGTCAAACCGGGCCAAGTGATTGAAGAAGATTATTCTTCTGTAATTATACATGTGTTGTGCACCAAGCCTTTAACAGCCAATTTGGACGGCGGTGGACGAAAAGGATCACTCTTGCAAAAGAACGTAGATTTAGGGATGTTTTCTGAAAGGATAGATCTTAGATCCACAAAAACTGAATACGATAGGGATCAAAAGTAAAAAAATGCCCTCGCGAAATGACAGTGTGTCTGTAAATAGTAATTTTCAAAAATGTGGGAGGTAAAGTGTGTTTTGCATTCTATACTCAAGGGTAGTTTTTCCTTTTTCCTTTTTTATTTAACAGAGAAATTATAATGTAACTTTTGAAATTTAAGTACATGTCGAGTGTGTATTTGATTTTTGTTTTACTTGAAATTATAAACAAGTTAATGCAAGTTAATAAGCAAAAACAAACGTGTTTAATTAAAATCTCTATCATCACTCTTATTTAGTACTGAATCTCAGTTGTGTCTTTATAGTATACTCATGTTTGGTCTTCATTTTTCAAAAAAGTTATACTATTTAACATTATTGACGTTACAAAATCAGTTTAGGTGACGCTAGTTATCATTAAATGAAATGTATAATAAATAAATCACATAATTTCATCTTTAATTGAACTTATCACATAATATCACATAGATTGATCTTAGATAATATTATTCTTTTCTAAAACTGTTTTTTCTTAAACTCTTTTGCAACCACATATTAAATGGACTCCCAACTTTCCGAGTTACAATCATACATTTTATCAACTTCTATTAAAATCTTGTAAAATTTTAATTTTTACCGGGGAGCAGGGCAGGTCATAAGATTTTAAGGGCCTTATGCTGACTTCAAATATGTGGCCATATATATTATTAGAATCAATTTGTTTTAGAATATTTTTTTCAATTGACAACATGACCAATTCATTCAATTTTTCTTATGATTTTGTTAACCAAATGTAAGATTTTAATATTTTACGAGCAATTTACACATTTGGAAAACAACATTTCATCATTTTAATATAGTCTAGCACTTCAATCGTCTTTTTGGTCTCTTCGACAAACAACTTCTCAAGTTTCTCAACAAATAAATCTTGCACATAATATTAAATTTTTAGTCATTTTTCAAAAAAAATAAAAAATAAAATAAAAAAAATTCAAGTTTATCACACCAACACTTCAAAAAATTATCTTATGTCGTCTTCAATGATTTTAGAATCAAACAAAAACTCAAAAATATTTCATATTTTTTTGGAAATTATTTAAACCTTATCTCAGATAAAGAAAGAGTGATCAACATATAAAATAAATAATCAACTCTAAAAGATTTCTTCAATTGAATGTGTTATCTCATTGTTGAAATTTTCACCCAAGTGCTTTTTTATATGAATAATACGATTTTTCATGAAATATATATTCAACTTCCACTTGAATAATAATTTCTTTAGCAGTAATCTTGTTAGATTCAAATTCAGTTTCTCGATATATTTTAAAAAAATAAAATAAGTGCTTTCAAGTGACAAATAGCAACATTAAAAAAATCATTTTTTAATTAGACTTACTAAGATATCTATATAATTAAACTTCAAATACTTCTATAAATAGAGATTGAACTAACCCAATGTTTACATTTTGAATAAAGATTAATATGTTTGCTAATTGAATAACTGAGTTGGCTTTACTGATTACATTTTGACTTTATTTTATTTGTAATTTTTTATGAACGGTATGTAATAATGTTTTTTGGGCTCTCATCATAAAGGCAGGGTTCTAAGTGATCACCTACTCCACCTAAATTAGTCTCGTCACTGGGGTGGATGGAAAGCGACCCCGATCCTAGCTCCACATTCAAGGACTACAGGAGAAATATTTGCGGAGGGGGGAGGACTATATGTCACATAAATGAGACGGGAAGATTAGTGGCAAATCAATAATTCTCTCAAAGGAATAGATGAGAATTAACCTAGACGTTCAATCGTCCAGATTCATTCATCTCTGCATAATTGTGTATGCACCCCATATACACATATATACCTACTTTTCTGCATCTGCTTCTCTCTCTAGATTCACGGCATCTGTGAAGATATTATTGAAACTAGAGAGAGAAAGCTAGAACAAGAAGACGATGATGAAGAGAGAGAAAGAGTGTTCTCATGTAATTCATAAGGTTCCTTCTGGTCATGGTCCTTATGTTCGTGCCAAACATGCTCAGGTCTTTCTGAATTGTATTCTCTTTATATGCATGTCTGGCTGTGTAATTTAAGAAAATTGATTATATTAATTCACTTTCCTTTTGGTTTTCAGTTAACTAATATAATTAATTTGTCTGATGGTGAAGACTACTATATTAATTTTTTTATTAGCAGTCTCTTTGATTGAATTTTCTCACACAAATTCTCATTATCTGCATAAATCGACAATCTTTTAGAGCGTTAATGAGCTTCGATTAGATTTCCTTTAGAAAATTGCCTTTATCGTGCATCAAATCTCATCAATTTTTCAGAATTGATCTTGAAAAGTAATTTGAATTTGACTTATAATGCTATTCCTTGTATCAATTCTTAATTATCAAACATTTCTTTGTTGTTTTCATACATATTTTGCTAGTATCAAGATCAAGAAACCATGTTATGTCTCTCCTTTGTAAACTATCAAAAAAAGTGAATACCCTTTTCTCTCATTATCTTAATTTTCTCAAAACTAGGATGTTCTTCAACATGATCTTTAACAGCATTTCTCCATAAACTAAATCTTGAATTTTTCCATGTTCTCTTGTATGTCACTTTTCAATATATTTTTCTCGGTTCACTTCTAGTTTTCTTAGGATTCTTAGTGCAAACCTTAATGAATTTTCACTCGTTATGTGCTTGAGTCATTGTAACTTCATTTTTTGTGCTTGGTATGACATTACTAACCTCGCACAATGTTGCATATATTGAATGAATTGACTTCTTTGATTCCAAACGACTTGGTTACATAGATATGTACATACAAGTTTATCCAAAGCTTGTTTAGGGATCCATTAGATTTCGCATCTTTATATGCTCAAAGTTTTAATTTTTATAAATCAAAAATGTTATAATTGTGTTCTAAAAACCTCCACAAACCATGTAACTAGACACCTACTATAAAGATTCAATGACGTTGCTTATGAAGATAAAAGTACTTAGAACATATGTCTGAGTGACCTCTAAATTTTTCTTTTACCCTCGAGCATTGCTCTCCATCAATTCGATTAACTGAAACTCTATTCTACCACAGTTTTTGTTAACGCGTGTACTAAAATTTATGTTTCTTGTTTGATATCCCAATGATTCAGCTAGTTCAGAAAGATCCAGAGTCGGCCATAGTTTGGTTCTGGAGGGCTATAAATGCAAGAGATAGAGTAGAGAGTGCTTTAAAGGATATGGCTGTAGTTATGAAGCAATTGGATAGAACTGAAGAGGCTATTGAAGCTGTCATGTCTTTTAGAGGTCTTTGTCCCAAACATGCCCAAGAATCACTTGATAATGTTCTCATTGACTTATACAAGGTATACATGTAATCTTAATTTCGTGATCTATTATCTTGCGTACCAAATGTGTCCCAGAATCACTTGAAAATGTTGTCATTGACTTCTATGAAGTATCCATGTGTTTCTTAATTGTGGGAAAATAATGTATGACTACAGGCATTTTTGGTACGAGAGACACGTAAATAGATTTTTGTCTATTTATATGTCTTTGGAACTAACTTGAATTTTGAACATTGCAGAAATGTGGAAAAGTTGATGAACAAATTATGCTGCTAAAGCATAAGCTTAAAATGATATATTTAGGAGAGGCCTTCAATGGAAAGTCCACAAAGACTGCACGTTCTCATGGGAAGAAATTTCAGGTTTCCATCAAGCAAGAAACTTCAAGAATACTGGTAAGATCATATTCATGGATAAACAAAAATGTGCAAACACTTTATTTGCCTGAGTCACTTTACGAGTCTCTTCTTTTTTGAATCATATTTCAACGTGAACCGAATCAGTTGGTGTAGGACACGTCTTGCTTCTACTTACAATGGGACCAACTACAGGAAACAGTCGGTCATTTTTATTTTTTGGATATCAAACGAATGCTATAAATTTAAGACGGTTTATTTAGGAATTTGATATAACAATTCGTTGAGTCATAGATTACTTTTATGATCTTTTCCTTCTTGAAAGTGAAAATATGTAGAAGTGGATGTACGTAATTCTCACATTGAGAGATGTGTGTGCTTTGCTTGTTTGTTTATTATTATTGCTATCGAAAGTAGAAATTAGTGGGCATGAATTTTCTGGTGCTAAATCTGGAATTTTCTATCAGGGGAATCTAGGCTGGGCTTACATGCAGAAATCCAATTACATGGCAGCAGAAGTTGTATACAGTAAAGCCCAAATGATTGACCCGGATGTCAATAAAGCCTTGAATATGTGCCATTGCCTCGTCAAACTGGCCCGATATCGAGAGGCACACTTGGTTCTTGAAGATGTATTGCACTATAACCTTCCGGGTTCTGAGGATTCCAAGTCGAGAAATCGTGCCGAGGAATTGTTGTTGGAATTGGAATCCGTGCAGCCTCAGCCATTACAGTCGAATCTTTCAAGCCTGAACTTTGAAGATGATTTTGTCGAGGCACTTGAACGGGCCTTGAGTGAATTGGCACCTGCCCGGTCAAGGAGGCTTCCAATTTTTGAAGAGATTTCGCAGTTTAGAGACCAATTGGCTTGTTAACTTCATTCCACAACGGGGTTATGAAAAAATTAAAGTGATATCTTTAGCCGTCATGAAAACTTTATATGATGTTTGTTTCCATGGAAGTAACGATGGAAACTCAATTTTCACATTGTGAGAATAAGTTAATTCTTGTAAAAACAACTATGTGAGTTATGATCCCAATTGAGGACTTTGTAAAATAGTGTAGTAATGTGTGTATTTGAATGCAATTTAAAATAATTATATTTCCATATTTAACATTAGGATAATGTTATCTAGCACCTGTAGTGCTAGAACAACAATTTATGTGACATTACGTGATATGTTCAATTAAATATGAAATTATGTAATTAATTTAATTAATAATGTAATTTAATGCTATTAGTGCCACCAGACGTTAACCACCAACTGTGCAAAATAATATTACTTTTAAACATTATGCTGGCAACTGGCCTTTCAAATGGAGAAACTCTTGCCGCCTCAGATCCCTACTAAATTGCACTCACCTTCCCCAATCTTTTCCCCCATAGCAACAATATCCTCTTTCCTCTTTTTTTTTTTTTTTTTTTGGTTGCACTTTTTTCGAACCTTCTATTTATTAGTAAGACTTATCCCCGTCGACAGTTTCTATCTAATTACTTTGTTAATTATGCCATGTATCTTACGATCATTTTTACACCTTCCCAAATGCGACGACACCACCAACAATATACACATATACAATTAAAATAGAGTTGGAATATCTTTTTCATGTAATTTTAATTTTATCTTTTAAAAATATAGGCATGTGAGATGCACATGCGTGATATAACGAAATATTTGTACTGAAATTATAACTGAGGACTAACTTTGCTAATTAAAGGAAGGTGAGGAAAATAAGTGCAACAAAAAAACGAACAAAGTTGCTATGTGGGCAAACTGGCAAAGTCAAACTTCCCCGAGAATTTGTTATGTGTAAACGTCAAAATTTGTATATTTAAAAAAAGAATAAACAATTTTTTAGTCAAACATTCTCTATTCTGTCTTCTCGTCAATAATGTCGTGCTATCCATTTATCAGCAATCCACAACCATCTCGCGTTTCAAGACTCTTGTTTCTTATAAATTTTCACAAACCCTTATTGATTTTTCCCCCTGAATTTAAAAAATCTTCGGATATTGAATCTTTTCGAAGGTACCAAAAATCAAAATCCAATTTCAAATGGCAAACAAAGATCCACTGATGATAACAGATAAAGATGAAATGAGAAATTGGTCAAGGTCTATGAGAGCCCAAGGCAAGACAATTGGGTTAGTCCCCACAATGGGTTATCTCCATGAAGGCCATCTTTCCTTAATTCAAGAATCCCACAAACAAACCCAACTCACTGTAGTATCAATTTATGTAAATCCAGGTCAATTTTCTCCCACCGAGGATCTCTCCACTTACCCTTCAGATTTTCTTGGTGATATTCAGAAACTAAATTCTATTCCTGGTGGTGTTGATGTTGTTTTTAACCCCAAAAATTTGTATGATTATGGGAATAATGACAATGGGGACGGGGTGGGGTTGGATCAAGAAGAGGGTAAGGTAGTGTCTTGTGTGGAAAGAAGTGGAATGGGGCATGAAACTTGGGTCAGAGTTGAAAGATTAGAAAAAGATTTGTGTGGGAAAAGTAGGCCTGTTTTCTTTAGAGGTGTTGCCACTATTGTCACAAAGTTGTTTAATATTGTTGAGCCTGATGTTGCTGTTTTTGGGAAGAAGGATTATCAGCAATGGAGGATCATCAAAAGAATGGTCAGTTACTTCCCTTTATCTCCTTTCATTTGTAATCTTATCCTAGATGTAGCATTGAATCGAGGTGGAAATGGATTCATGTACCTGACTCTAAATCTATCGAGAAAAGATAGTTTTTTTTGTTTGATTATTGATTTGTTAGGACCTTGGAATGCTCTGTTGAGAATTTGTTGACTTTTGCGTCTGTGTCAAAATTTTCAACCAAAATGTGTTTGGAAAGATGAAAGCTTTATTCTATCTGCCCGCTTGAGGGACAGTTATTAATATGATAAAATGGAACAATTAAGATAATTAACTAGATGAATAACTCGTTTGGCATGGCATGGCTTCTGAGAAGCTAAAAGGGGATCCAAAAGCTTTCTTCTAGTTAGAAAAGCTTTTAGTGGAAACTAATCCAATGTGGCTTCCTCTAATATATTTGGAAGAGAAAACTCTTTTAGAAATTAGTTTTCAAACACTACTTAAGATAGCTTTCTTAGGAAGCTCTTCTACGATAAGTAGAAGCAGAAGCTTGCCAAAAGGGCTCAAAGTAGAGGAACAAATGACTTGAGCAAAATTATAATTTGTATATCTACTGGATGGCACGATGTATGAATTAATTAATTTATTTAATAGCAAATATGGATGTAATAGCTTTAGATCTTCCATTAGATCGCGAAATGTACTGGACAGGGAAGCGAAAAATGATTATGTAGTCAACCCCAATTTATTAGAACGAGACTTAGTTTGTTATTGTAATGGTTGTTAATGGTATTCTTTCATGTCACAGTAGTAATGCATGTGTATGCTGGATGGCAAAAATTCATTAACTAATTTCATATATAGTTGGCTCTGTTATTAATATGTTTCTTTCCTTCCTTTCAATGCACTAAAATTTGATGGTTTTTTCATTATGAAAGTGAAGCTTAATTTTATTTTATGGACTTATCTTGATTATTCTTTTTCAGGTGCGAGATCTTGACTTTGGCATAAAAGTTATAGGTGCAGAGTTAGTACGAGATGATGATGGCCTTGCAAAGAGTTCCCGTAATGTCCGCCTCTCGCCCGATGACAGGCAAAAGGTCTCTTTTACTTAACAAATTAATCTCACATTTTGTAGAATTGAAACTGCTCGAGATGTTTCTGTCCATATACTGTTCATGTGCCTGAAAACTGTTGAAATAATATACACTGATTGAGCAACGTATAGTAAAGCACATAAAGATGTGGTTTGACTTCTTGAGTCCTTATATGGATGAATACGATAATCAATGCAGTATCTCAGTCTTCTTCCTCAAAAACTATGCTCAGAAACGTTGCATTTGAAATTTGGGGGGTCCAAAATCAGGTCGGATCGGAAACTGGACACATAAATTAGCCAACAGAAAGGTTTTATGTATATGCATTTGAAATAGAAATATATTTTGATTATTGCAGTACCCTTAAAACACTCTTAAAACATTTTTAATATAGACTTGCTCACTTCACGATTTATGTCTTTTATTTCACTGATCATCGAATTTAAACTCATTCTTTACTGTTCCTACAATAAACTAATTTTTGAATCATAATGACTAGTAATTGTCTGGAATTTCCCTCTAGAATTCCGATAAATGAAACCACGCTACTTGTTTTTGTAGGCATTGTCTATAAGTAAGTCACTGTTTAAAGCAAAATTTGCAGCAGAGAATGGTCAAAATGATTGCCAAGAGTTGAGGAATGCTGTTATCCAGGCCATACATGAAACCGGTGGAAAGATTGATTATGCTGAGGTGAGATACTAACAAGCAAGTGTTTTCGGTAAATATGAGAACATAAAATATTCGACTCATATATTAAACTGATTAGAACGATATTTATCAGTGTAATTGTTAATCCCCTCTTTGGTTTTGCTAAAAATCAGTTTTTAGTAGAATTTGATAAAAGTTGAATGAAAAGTTGATAAAAGTTGCGGATTTCATGAAATGTGTGGTTGAAAAATGGTTTGGATAAAAATAAGTTCTAAAAGTTGGGGCCAAACATGGGCTAAGTATCTAAGCTTTTAATACAAAGAATCCTATACTATTATATGAACTATTTTCATCTATTGATGCCAAGCAGATTGTAGACCAAGAAAGTTTGGAAAAATTGGGAGAGATCAAGAGACCTGCTGTGTTTTGCGTTGCTGCATGGTTTGGAAATGTCAGGTTGATTGACAACATCGAAATCAGTGTTTAGTGTTCATCGAGTTTTTGACAAAGTTGCTTCTAATGGATATCGACAGCCTGCGATATCTCTTTGCAACGCAGGTCGAGGTAGACTGTTAAAAGAGTTGCTAGCAATTCATCATTTTGAGGTTTTATTTTTCACCGCTTCTGTCGTTGACACAGCCATTTCAATTCTTCTTCTTCATATACGTAACTTTGATGTCAGTGAGAATTATAGACCTTTTGCTGTTCGTTTCAAATCCCACTGTCAATTTTCAGTTTTTTGTTCACCATAAGCTCAGTTTTCTCACCACTGTCAAGAACCTGCAGCTGGGATATAGAAGCTTCAGCAAGATGAAATAACTAAAGGAATGTCAAAAATGGTTATACCTTTCCAATGTTTTCCATCATCACTCCTTTTGACTTCTGAAACCTGAGCTTTCACCTTTGCAAGCTTGCTGGTCTCTTCCGTATGATCTACACAGTACTGCATTTGCTCCTTCAATTTGGGCCTAAGTTGTTGTCATTGTGCCAAAGGAAAAGTGAGTTTCAACTAGAGAAATGATCAATAAAATAGAATCAACTATAATTACAAGAAGTAAAAGAGAAAAATACCTAAACTCAGGCTGTTGGCAACAGCTGTAGCAGCCTTTCCTCCACTATTTCTTGGTAAAATCCTCCTTAAT